>BSBK01005727.1:0-202500 GCA_027943335.1 Chamaecyparis obtusa
TTCTTCTACTTCAAGCTCCACTGACCTAGGTGGGTGTACCTATCTTCAGACTCACTGCTTCATAATGAAATCCTAAAGTGGATCAAAGGTTCTACAAATGATTTACTAATACCTCTTGCTGCAATTGATGCAGAGCTTAGAAATCCAATCTGTGATATTAACAAAAGTAAACACTCATTGCAGAAAAATGACAAGTGTGACAAGGATAAACTCCTTCTTTTTGAGCTTTGAACTCGGGCAGGTTAACCCATGTCAGATCTACTTCTTGAAAGGATCACAACATTAGTTTATATCCTTGATACAAACATTATCTTCTCAGTCGTTCAGACATACACGAAAGTAAATTATTATTTAAGTTTTGTTGAGGATGAGATCCTTGCAAATCGAGGATAGACCAGTGCCTTATCCTTGGGTATAGAGTCAAAAAGTGAAACATACGTTTATAGAAATCTTCTAAATGAAACACAAACAAATCCCAGATGAAATGCCTTACAATTCATCCTCTCTTTAACACATTTGATCATCAAATTCTTGCCAAATTCCTAAGCTCTCAGAAATTAACCCTAAAGACATTACCCTTTCCTTGAAAGGAGCTAGAGATTAAAATCACAGATACCTTGTAAATGGTATATCAGAGATTAAGGTGCTTGATTCTTGGTAGGAGCAGCATTGGGAACCTGACCTTTATTTTTTTGACCTCTAGTCATCACAGTCAGCTGAGGTCCTTCCAAGGTGGAAAAACAATTTCCTCCATTTTCTGAATCTGATTCATACTCACAATACAAATTTACGGAGTCGCCATGAGGAGCATGATCATCATCATCTTTCAGATCTTCAATTCTTTGCACTTCTTCTCCTCTCATCTATAAATATCTAATCATGTCTTCATAGGTATTACCATCATGATCTGCTCTGAGATGAAAGGCACAAGAAGTCTGACCTTTAGGAGGAGCCTCAATAGCTAATCTTTGCTGAGGGGCAGGGAGCTGCAAGTTCTTATTTCCACCTTGATATCTTGGTCCTTCTTGATAAGGCTGATATAAGGAATGAGCTGGTCTAGCAACTTGTTTCTTTAATGTAATCAGCTCATTGGACAACTTTTGTAACATAGCCTCAGTACTATATGAAGTACTTGTTGTATTGCTTGAAGATCCAGTATGATACTCTTTCTTCCATTTCCCAGAGGCTATCATGTCATCCTCCATCTCTACTGCAAGAGTTTGTGCTACTTGTATAGTGGTCACATTAGCCCTTCTTAGTTGATAACCAAGTTCAGGAGGCATAGAACTAATGTAGAAAGTTTTCTGATTGTCTCCTATTGGAGCATTAGTAGCTGGTATCCTTTTAATAAGTTTATTAAATTTTACATTAAAATCTCTCATAGAGATGAATGGTTCTTTCTTAATTTGGGCTAATTGTAACAAGAGAACCTGAGCATCTTCAGTGCTCTTGTATCTTCCTTCAAATCTCTATTTCATGGCAATCAAACTAGTAATACAGCCTGTGGGTAAATCCTGGAACCAATCTGCTGCATCATCCACCAAAGTATCCACAAACATCCTGACTGCAACATCCTCATGCTGAGGATTCACCACACTACATGCTTTTTGGAAAGCACTTAGATGTTGTTCAGCTGACACTGAGCCATCACCATTGAATCTAGGGAAATTCTTTTTGGAGGCCTTTGGCAAGTCATGATTTTCTATAAGATTCAATGGCCCAATAGCATTTCCCCAAGGAACAAGCATAGTTGCTAGCCTTGTATTTTGTGCAACCGCCTGAATTGAAATTAAGAGGGGAAGTGCAATACCGTGCAATAACAATGAATTGCAAGTGGTAGAAATAGGAATTCTACCAATAGGAGGAGCAGAAGACTTGCTTCTTTTTGGTCTCAAAGGAAATATTGTAGATGACTAAAAATCAACAGGCTTCTTATTTTTAGTTTCCCTTGCCTTTGTTCTTCCTTTCCTGAAAATATCTTCAAGGATAGGGAAATTGACTACTTTGAGTTCTTCGTGGACCAGATCAATCTTTCCGTTCTATTTCGCACTCCTAGTGAACTTGGAATCCAGGGTGCCTAAAATTCTGGGAAAAAATTTTAATTTTTCCTTCTTTCTAAAGTCCTCCCCAGCAGAGTCACCAAAAACTGTTGGTTAACAGTTTGTCCTCTTCTAAGATTTTCAATCTTTGACTCCCAAATCACCCAAGGTAAGAGAACAAAAGGATGTTACCAACAATTGGGTTAGTGTATATCTTCAATCAATGCCCTCTAAATTAATAGGTATAGCTCCCTGATTGTGTATGGTGTTCAATGAATATGTTTTTAAACTGATCACCATGTTGTATCTGATGTGTTTTAGCCAAATTGCTCATAGACACAAACAATTCAGGCAAGGGTATATATTCTACACTAGTAGATTTGAGGTCAAATTTTGACCAAATTTATCGACCAAAGTGGAAATGGTCTTAAAATTTTCTTTTTTTTCCCTTTTATCCCCGTGTTGGTTGAAATTTTGACCAATACGGGGATAAAATGTAAAAAAAAAAAAGAAGATGCATTTCATTTTTACTTTACCCCTTTCTTTTTCGGCGCGGGCGACAGCGGGCGGGAGCGGGCGAGAAGGCGGGGACAACAGTGTATGAATTTTTTGTCTCTAATTCTATTTTTTTTCTAAATTGTTATATGGTTTTACTATTCCCGCAAAGTGTTAAGAAAGATGCAATAAATCTTCACATCTTTGTGTTGCTCTGGCGACAGTAACCAGTGTGGAACATTGTGTTGCTATCGAGTTTCTTTGTAATGAAATTTGTTAGACTGTGATAGAACTTTAATAAGCATTATCAAAGTTTCAATAAAATATGTTAGGGCATAGTTTATTAGTTTTATGAAACTGTGGAATCTGCGTTGAATAAAACTGTGATGTTATCCAGTTTGTATTATAAGAGGTTTTGAACTGTTATAACTGCATAGAATCATTTTAGACTTCACAGCTTGCAAGAATCGGTATATCGGGTTCGATTATATGTTAAATCCTTGACTTGCAGTTCCCCAAATGGTTATCAATACCTTTGGATGGAGAGAAAGCCAAGGATAGATGTAAACAATGAAACATTAAGCATAGAAAATGGGAAGCAATTGGCTGCTTCTAGAATCGATGCCTGAACTAGTGTATAAAAGGTGTAATCAAATCGGTGCCTAATCAGCACACATTATGTGAACAGTTCACAAATTGTGCCCTAAATAAACAATAAACAAGAAAAAAAATGGTGAGTCAATTAGATGAACATATTTTTGGATACCCTAGACCGTAAAAGGGGTGAATACAACCCAGTGGTAAACGGGTGTTTAATACCAGTCAAATTTGATTGCACAGTCTCAAAGGAATGTTAGATATTAACAGTAAAGACAATCTATCGAATCCAGATTGAGGATACTCTGAATTTGTGAAGAATCATCTGCTGTGAAAGAATGTTTAAAGTGGGGAAGTTCGATAGCCAAAAGTCAAGCTAGGCTTACAAAATCTTTACCGAGTGCAACCACTCATCAAACCACTGCTAAAACTTCCAGATGGAACCGAGTTTAAATTGATCAAATAGACTCGAAGATTCCCTATAGAAGTTTGTAGTGATAGTTAGTGGTTAAAGAGGTAAAGTCACAAGCCTTATCAATACCTGTAGAAGAACACATTGTGCCTGCTCTGTTCACATTGCAGAAATAGAGAAAATAAGAAGAATCAAATACAAATCTTCAAGTTAAAGTTGTGATCAGCTGTAACATAGAGAGTTATGTTCAAAAGAGTGAATATACATATATTGTAAACACAAAAGTTATATTTGCCTGTGGTAAGAAACAGAACCGGAAAACATCACAAGCTAAGTTTGGTAGATTGTGTAAAGAAATTACAGTCATCGATTGGCAGTCTGAAATTTATATTTTCTGTTACCAAATTGAGGGATTTGGAATTATCAGTTGAATTTGTGACTGTGCTTGGAGTCATTAATCGTGTGAACCTATAATAGAATGTGGGAATCTATTCAAACTTTAGCTGTCTAAAGCTTGGCATCAAACTGTTATGATTTCAAGAATAGGTTACACATTTGGTGTTATTTTCTTTTATTAGAATCAACAAATTAAAAGTGACACTCACTATAAGGACAGTCACAAATGAGGACAGTCACAAATGAGGACATCTCACAGTGACTATCCCTTGTGTAATTGCCACTTGAATGCATTGCTATTGAACCACATTAATGCTGTTTTCCTTCAACAAATGAGGATAGTCACTGTAAAGACAACATGATAATGTACACTCACTGTAAGGATAGTCACAAATGAGGACATCTCACAGTGACTGTCCCTTGTGTAATTGCCACTTGAATGTATTGCTATTCAGCCACATTAATGCTTTTCTTCTTCAACAAATGAGGATAGTCACTCTAAAGACAACATGATAATGTACACTCACTGTAAGTGTACATTATCATGTTGTCATGATAATGTACACTCACTATAAGTGTACATTATCATGTTGTCTTTATAGTGACAGTCCTCATTGAAGTGGCAATTACACAAGGGATAGTCACTGTGAGAACTTCTCATTTTGTGAAATTACACAAGGGACAGTCACTGTGAGATGTCCTCATTTGTGACAAGGACAATCACACATGAGGACATCTCACAGTGATTCTCCCTTGTGTAATTGCCACTTGATCAAATGTATTTCTATTGAGCCACATTAATGCTTTTCTTCTTCAACAAATGATGACAGTCACTCTAAAGACAACATGGTAATGTACACTCACTATAAGGACAGTCACAAATGAGGACATCTCACAGCGACTATCCCTTGTGTAATTGCCACTTGAATGCATTGCTATTGAACCACATTAATGCTTTTTTACTTCAACAAATGAGGATAGTCATTGTAAAGACAACATGATAATGTACACTCACTGTAAGGACAGTCACAAATGAGGACATCTCATAGTGACTGTCCCTTGTGTAATTTGCACTTGAATGCATTTCTATTGAACCACATTAATGATTTTTTCCTTCAAAAAATGAGGACAGTCACTGTAAAGACAACATGATAATGTACACTCATTGTAATGACAGTCACAAATGAGGACATCTCACAGTGACTGTCCCTTGTGTAATTGCCACTTGAATGTATTGCTATTCAGCCACATGAATGCTTTTCTTCTTCAACAAATGAGGATAGTCACTCTAAAGAAAACATGATAATGTACACTCACTGTAAGTGTACATTATCATGTTGTCTTTATAGTGACTATCCTCATTCAAGTGGCAATTACACAAGGGACAGTCACGGTGAGAACTTCTCATTTTGTGAAATTACACAAGGTCACAAAAATTACAAAACAAAAATAATATTACAGTTCACAAAAATAATTTTGTGAACTTCTAATATTATGACACATGAGGACAGTCACTGTGAAGACAACATGATAATGTACACTCACTATAAGATCAATGTTGATGCAGAGTGGCAACAAAAGGTGATGGAATTCAATCAAATGCTTGTTTAAACCCACAAACTCCTATTAGGCTTCAAAGCCACTCAAAGACAAAATAGTCACAAAACCTTAGATCTGGATTCCAAACTTTCAAAGATGGTGTTAGATGTGTTAAGAAAGAGGATTCAACAGGTTTCAAGAAGTTTCAACACTTCAAACAATTCTTAGCAAGCAATTTTCTCAAAACTATCAAATAGGCCTAATTGCCCCTTTTCTAGTCCTCCAGCAGCATTATAACCCAAATAAATCAAAATTTATCCAAATGAACCTAAATTTTTTTTAGCATTCTAGATACCCTTTTGGGAGAACTATAACATGCTAAAAACCCAGTATCAACTTCTTTGGAAAATGTGCCCCAAAACCTTGACTGTCACTATTTTTCAAGAGGAATTAGTGATGTTTTACAAAGAAAGTGTGCTAAAAACATATCCAAAAGCCACCAAATTCATAGGACATTCCTATTTTGTGTCCAATTAGATGATTCAACAACCCATTTCACTTTATGATTTCATTTGCTACCAAAACCCGAAATTTGCCCTTAAAACCCTCTATAACCTAGGGTATCACCAATCTAACACTTCCACTCACTTCCAGGTCATAAAATTCATGGTTCACCATGAGTTCAACATATTATTGAAGAATATCAAATAATATTTATACCTTGTTAAGCCAGATGTCTGGCTGCTACACATATGGCATGTATTTGGGTACCCAAACTTGTCCAAACAACCATCAACTTTGCATTTCTTTCACATTCTCCTGCAAAACTTCACTTTTCTAGTTTATTCATGGTTAGATAGACTTTTTAGTGCTTCTAGGGTCCATCCTAAGGATCAGATGTACAAAGATAGGATGGTACCCCCATTTACCATTGAAGAATCAAAGCAAACTTTCAGTTTCAGCGTTACAACAGCAAATAAACTTGCAATAAACACTCAAAATAATATGAAAGTGACTCAATAACCATTAAATGTATCTTACCAACATAAATGAATGATTATCACATCCAATACACTTAAATCTTGCAAGAAAATCTCAGATTTTCATTAAATTATGCCCTGTCCGTACAAATCCTGTACTTTGCCGTACATAACAATGCCTTCTCCCCTTTCATTAGGTTAACACAACTTATATAGGTGTACATACACCTATCTAACTGATCAAGTTGATTAGAAATGTTTTATTTAACAAACAAATACTAAATCCTAAGTTTCCCTCCAAAATGCCTACATGACCATTTATATTCAAATTCAAATTTATAAACTATGCATTCTATAACTTTTATGACGTTCTAACCTATGTTATTGACTCAAAATGATCTCAAGACCTTATTGAATATGAAAAAATATAAAAGCACCCTCTAGGACACCCTTATGGCTCATTAGGCCATTTTACATCAAGTTGCCCATAGGCTTTATCAAGAATTTTATGACTCTTGACTGGCAAAGTACATTGTTCATTACAATATGCCATTATTGGCCTTAAAATATCCCAGTTGACATGTAGGAATGCCTTTGATCTTCTGGTTCCATCTTGTTCCAAGGTGTTCCTAGTTGACTTGATAGGTGCCCCTGCACCAGATGTCCTCATTTGTGACTGTCCTTAAAGTGAGTGTACATTATCATGTTGTCTTTAGAGTGACTGTCCTCATTTGTGACTGTCCTTACAGTGAGTGTACATTATCATGTTGTCTTTAGAGTGACTGTCCTCATTTGTGATTGTCCTTACAGTGAGTGTACATTATTGTGTTGTCTTTACAGTGACTGTCCTCATTTGTGACTATCCTTACAGTGAGTGTACATTATCATGTTGTCTTTAGAGAGACTGTCCTCATTTCACTGGGCATGATGAGAAAGGCAGATATACCTATCAAATAATAGAGGCAAGAATCTTTGATTACAAACATATTTATAAGAACCTTGCTTAGTATTTGTTAGCATATGTGCAATGACTATATTTATGATCTTTGCAGGCATATCAATGTCCTCATTTGAAGAGCTAGCACAAAGTATATGTGTGAAAATTTATTTCTAATTATTAATATATTGATGGAGGTGACTAGAGCTCTATTACAAATGAAAGATAAAATATTAAATTATTTAATTAGTTTCAAGTTGAAAATATTGTAACAATTAATGTATCTATGAATTGATGGAAGGATTCATGTGTTTGCATCCATTTATCCTGCTTAGTCTAGTGGAGTAGTCACTTACTCCCTACTTAGAAATTTCCAAATTGTGGGGTGAGAATGCTAAAGTCCTCATTTTCATTTAAATGAGAAAATAAAAATGGAGATGATGTAGGTTTTTCTTCTCTTTTTTTTTACCTTCTTGGTCTTTGGATTTAAAAAGAAGAGAGGCATGAGGAACCAAAAAATCAGCAAGATACTTATCCAAAAAAGCTAAGAGTAAATTGTCCCATATTTGAAAAAAAATTATAATTTGTATTTGGTTATTATTTGGGATATGTGATGTTTTATAGATTTGAGATTAAAAGATCTATTTTTTTTTTAACATTTGACAAATAGATTGCATACTCGATATGCTTCAATATTTTGCATCCATCTTTGCATAGGTATACGACAAAGATAAAATCTTTGAAGACATTCATTTTCAATATTTCTAATTATTATGACTATATGTCAACATCCACTAAAATAGGTATGTTTATTTATATCACATTTTTATCGTGCACACATTTACATGTGTAGTTAGCTTTAAACAACTCCTCCAAAAGTATTTAATATATATCTAGGTTCAAAGTGCTTGTAATTTTTATACTTGAGTTTTTTGTGTGAATTTTTTGTAGGAGATATTTTGTAGTCATTGCAGAAGATGGAAACATACAAGATGTTAGAAGCTTGTTAGTGATTGTTTATTATGTTTCACAGAAGAGAAGATGGGGTTAACAAAGGAAGAATTAAGTAACAAAATGTTGCTTATTGTAGACTTAGTGATATATTGATGATCTATCATGTTGATTTATCTAAATTTGAATATATTTTTTAATTTAATTTAAATACATCTTGGGTTTAAATTGATTCAATGTGCAATATATTTTTAAAAATTTGTTATGTAGGAGCTGCCAAGAATTTATTTACTTGTGAATTAGACCTTCTAAATTATAGTATGAATTTTTTTACTTGTGAATTAGAGTTTACTCAATTATAGAATCATCGTACATAGAAGGGAGATGGTCACTTTATTGCAAGTGTCATCTTGTTTTTTAGAATATTGAACTTAGATGATTATCTTGTTTTTCATAAGGGGGGTGATTATCGTTTATTGCATACTATTTCATTCTCTAAAATTGATTATATATAAAAGAGATAAGAATCAACATAGATAAGAAGGAGATGATTATCATTTATTGGTTATTTTTTATTGTGTAGTATGTTATTTTCTAAGAATCAATGTAGATAAGATGGAGATGATTATCTTTTCTTATAGGGTATCTTGTTTTATTTTATTTTGTTTAGACAAAAGTGGAAGAACCACTATATATATTTATATTTATAAAAACTGATTCAAAAAGAGCTCAATCAGGAAAGAACCAGGAAGAAAACTCGACATCATCGCTTTATATACAAAGGTTTAAAAGAAAACCTTAATGCTATTTGATTAGTTTGTTACATTCAGAAGGTCGTGGCCACCTTTGAAGAATGCAAGTGGTCAAAGACCCATACATTTCAAATTTTGAACTGCTAGTGGCTAAATTCAAAAATCAAATAGGATGCATCTCTAAACCAATCCCATAGGATGCATCTCTAAATTAAACTCTTGCAAAATAGCCATCTATTTCTCGTGACACTCTCCCAAATCTGACTACATAACCAATCTCTTGACCACTTGGTCAGGCATAATGGCATATATATTGCTTCTCAAGATATATTGTCTAAACTTCTTGAATTATCTAACCAAGTTGAAAGCTTATTTCTCGAGGGCCTAATACCTCACTTCAACATTATTGAAAGGTGAACTCATAAAATTGATGTAGAGGCTTAGGGTGTCCAATCTAACACCTTTTTAAGCTTACAAAAATTAACACAGATCTCCTCTTGCTTCTTCTATACATGCACCAAATTTTCCACCCAAGTGGAGAGGCGGATAGGAAAAATTATCATTGCAGCAAGTAACTTTTGAACTTCCTTGAAGATTAAGGGTTCTATCAACAAATTAACAGGTTGCTACTTTTGTATGAATGACTTTATGTTAGGCTTGAGAGTTATGTCATGGGTGATGATGGAAGTATCAAATATCTTCAGATCTTCATATCAAGTTGTGTTAACTTACCAATGACTTGATGCTTGACTCTCAGTAAAATGGTGATATAGGGTCCTTATATTACACATAATTTTGATTAAAAGTTAAAATATAGCATTAAAATCTAAATGATAAAGATATTTCATATGATGTTTTCGATATTAAAATGGTTGAGAAAATGGTTGTTCACTAATGATTTTTATCAGCAGGTTGCAAACAAATCATCCTTCTTCCACCAACGAGTCATTCCATTCAAGAAAGACCATGTCTGACGATATCAACGCACAAACAAATAGGGAGACAATTACTAGACTATGGTCTAACTTAAAAATAAAGGGTGATGGAAAATTTTATTGTCCTTGCAAACTTTGTAAGGGCTTAAAGACTCAAAGATATCTAATCAAAACAGCTGAGGAACATTGTAGGCAACATGGTCACATTGAAGGGGGAAACGAATTTCGTCCATTGGTATGTATTTTAATATTTTATAAAATACATAAGATATGATTTGATGATGACAACATGATCATGGTTAATATAAGGTCATCATTTTCATATAGGTCAACGTCCCTCAATTTCATGTTATGGACCATGACAATCTGGAGAATGTGGATTTCCAAACGAGGGAACATGGAGGTGTGAACATAGAAGTAGAAGGTAATGATATCATGGAAGAAGACCACGATGATGAAGAAGATCAATATGATCATGATGATCAAGATGATGATGATGTTGATGCAGAGCTTGATGTACCTTTACTTGAAAAGGCACACGAGCCCCTATATGAAGGCTCTGGAATAACTCTTCTTGCCGCTATATTGTTGTTGGTGAACCTGAAGGTTACGAATGGTTTATCCAATGTAGCAATGACACGTATGTTAAGGTATGTCATATTTTTTCATTATTTTAGTCGTAATTCCCTTGCAATTAATATTGGATGAATTGTGTAGCAATTAATATTCTTTAAATTAACAAATTATATTTTTGGTCGTAGGTTGGTTGGTGAGTGTTTGTTACCACCATCAAACATCCTACCTCGCTCGTACCGAGAATTATCTGCCGTTATGAAAGATATTGGAATGGAATATCAAACAATACATGCATGTCCAAATGATCATATTATATATTATAAACAGCATGAATTTGCAACAGAATGCCCTATTTGTCATATTAGTAGATATCATTCAGATCGAATAACAAAAAAGGTGCCTCGCAAGGTTCTTTGACATATTCCCATTATTACACGTCTGCAATGATTATTCAAGTGCAATAGCTTGGCACAATTTATGGATTATCATGCACGCAATAGAAGTCAAGATGGCATTATGCGAATGTCTGCAGATGGCTCAGCATTTAAGGAAATAGAAGAAAAATGGCCACACTTTAAAGAAGAACCTCGTAATCTCAAGCTTTCATTGGCAGTAGACGGTGTCAATCCGTTTGGAGAGATGAGATCTACTTACTCGGTGTGGCCTGTTTTTGTTATCAACAATAACATTCCTCCTTGGTTGTCCATAAAGAGGGAGCACATAATGTTGTCACTGATTGTTCCAAGTATATTTTGATTTAATGGTCATCTAAATTAATTTATTATTAATAATCCATCAAAATGGTCATAATAATTATGTAATGTTTTTGTTCATTCAACTAGGTAAGTACCAAGTTAAAGATATCAATGTATATATTGAGCCCCTTATCGACAAGTCGATGGTGTTATGGAATGGGGTCACTATGTATGACATCTCTAGACCAATAGGACAAAGACAATTTCAATTCCATGCAATGCTTGTATGGACAATACATGATGCCCTTGGGCTAACACATTTTTGTGGTATGTTCTCTTCATAACGCCTCTTTTTTGGTATGTTATAGTGCTAACACAAAGTTAACACATTTAATCCAATTAGACATGATCTTGTAGGTCTTCAGACAAAGGGAAAATTTGCATGTCCAGTTTGTGGTCCAAAGACAAAATCTCGTCATTCAAAAAGTTTGAGAAAGCAGGTGTTCGATGAGAATAGACACTTTCTCCACAGAAATCATAAGTACCGAATTACTGAAAAACATCTTTTCAATGGGAAAGAAGAGACTACATCAAAGCCATGGAGAATGACACCTTGCCTATGGAAGTTGGCATACAATAAAATAAATTGTCGAGGTAATGTCATTCCATCTGATGGGTTTTGTTTCAAATTTATCTTTTGATATTGTGTTTTGTTTACTGATGATGTAATTGATGCTTGTGAAGGTTGTCAAGGCATCAATGACCAACTTCCAAAAAGACTCAAAATTTATCCTACGCAATTTACTAGGTTGTCGTACTACGAGCAACTCCCAATCGTGCATTTGTTTGATCCTATGCATATTGGAAAGAATGTAACAGAGACATTATGGAAAATATTGGATGGAAGGCGTGACAAAGACCAAATCATCAAAATTTGTAGTGACATTGAAGAATCCAACCATGCAATGAAAAATTTTATTCAATCCAATCAAAATGGAGACCAGATTGATACAAGTGCTCTTCCATGGTTATTGTCGGAGTAGCAGAGCAATGCTATAAAAGAAATTATAAAGAAAATACAATTTCCTATAGGATTTGCTGTGAACATAAATGATCTCATATCAAAGAAAAGTGAATTTGGGCCAGGGATGAAAACACATGATTGGCATATATTTATTAAGGTAATTCATATTACTTTGTATTCACTATATATTTGTATACTGCATGTGGCTTTCATTGCATTCTTTTATAAAATATTGACGAGATCATTTTACAAATATTGCAGTATGTTCTACCTCTATCTCTCCCACACCACTTTGCCAACGGTGTCAAACAAGTTATATATGATCTTGGAAAATACATGAGGTGGTTGTCATCTAAAGAAATCAATAAAGAAGATATAAAATACTAGAAGAGAAAAATTCCTCTTCTTATGTGTGAAATGCAAAAGTGTCTACCTTCAACTTTTTTCAATGCACAAGAACATTACCTCTTACATCAAGTTGAGGAGATTGAATTGTGCGGACCTGTACCAACTAGGTCAATGTGGATGGTTGAGAGGCACTTGAAATTTTTGAAAGACTTGGTTCGACAAAGAGCACATCTTGAGGGTTCTATGGTAGAGGGATACATGGTATACCAAACCATGGTGTACATTAGTGAATATCTTCCTAAGTTTGCAGCAAAGATCCATGTAGATCGTATTTGGGATCCCAACTCCATTAAAAAATTTGAAGGGGAGCACTTGATGGGCAAAGGTAGATTCAGGAAAGTGAGAGGTAAATCTAAGATGTTATTGTAGTTAATTAATTCTTATAAATCTGGTCGAGAGTCGGATGCAATAAATCTAAGATGTTTTTGATATAGCTGGTCGAGAATGGGATGTAATACATTTGTATATTGCAAACAATCTTGATTGGATGACGGTATGGATTGAACGATGTCAACAAAATGGTTGTTCATTAACATGGGAAGGTGTTGCTTCATTGGTTAGAGAAGCTCATCGTAATGGAGATCCCAATGTTACTCCAATGGTAATTGATCTAGCACATGGTTTAAGAGGTGGATAGGTACGTACAAATTTATTAATGATCATGACTCATATGTTTCATATAAACTCATGATACAAATAATTTACACACTTTAAAAATTGTAGGTCAAGCACCACAAAGCTATGTACTATCATGGCCACAAATTTCATATAAAAAAGTTGGATGATACAAAGAAAACTTGTGATTCTGGGATAAGTGCAATTTTCAAGGTCACCAATATATCATCTAGAAATAACCTACATCCTCAACAATCTCAAAATCAATACTAAGGCATCTTAGATGATATAATTGAGTGCGACTTTAACTCCTTCAAAGTAGTTCTATTTGTCGTCAATGACCTTTAGACTTTAATATTCCTTATTACATTACAATGACCTTTAGACTTGATTATGAATTTTGCTTTGAATATTGAGTCTAACATTGCAATTGAACATCTCTGAATGCCATTCCACTCCTGGGCTTAGGTGCCCTACTGGATGCCCCTACATCATCAACCAAGTGGTACAAATGATCAAATCCCACAGACGGTCTATAGCTATGACAGAGTCTGAAAAGGTAGAGAGACCTACACTGGTGACTCAGAAGAAACTTCAGCTTTCAAAAACAAAGCCAATTAGGTTGGCAGACTTGTGGATCGGGCCGGCATTTGGTGGAAGAGGAAGAAAGATGACTAGAACTCTGGAGGCCCACTATAATGGATTTCTGTATTCAACCATGAGAGCAGAAGAGAGAGCTGATATCATGTATCAAAATATTAAACACACATTCTTCCAGCCAGTAGAGAAGGAGATGATTACTTCGCTTCATTTTCATTTGCATAACCATATTATGGTGGGAACTAAGAAGACTAAGGATGTCCAGTTTTATGTGGAAGTAATGGACGTGGTCCAAACTTTAGGAGGGGCAAGAAGGTCCATGTATGATCCCGATGAAATTGAGGAAGAGTAGCAAGAGAGGCACATGAAAAATAAAATCAATGGAGAGTTTGAAGGGTTTGTTAAACGAGTAACAGAGCTATGGGAGCAGCCTCATCTAAAAGATTTTGAACTCGAGTTTGATATACCATTTAGAGAGCTAGGTTTTCATGGAGTTCCTTTCAAAGCCTCTGCTTTTATTGTTCCTACCATAAACTGTTTGGCAGAGTTGGTGGAATTGCCTTTCTTAGTAATAACCATTAGTGAGATTGAGATAGTTAACCTTGAGAGGGTAGGACTTGGGCAAAAGGCATTTGATATGGCTATTGATTTCAAAGACTTCAAGCGGGCTGTACTCCGTATTGATGTTATTCCTCAATCTTCTCTTGATGGAATCAAAGAATGGCTAAACTCAATGGATATAAAGTATTATGAAAGCAGAATGAACTTGAACTGGCGGCCAATTTTGAAGACCATTATAGATGATCCAGATAAATTTATTGAAGATGGTGGCTGGGAATTTCTGAATTGGGAAATCCATCTTCCATTTGGGTGACAGAATCCAATAGATGCTTCAAAATGTTTGAAGTTCTTTCACCAAGCTTTATCAAATGGATCTCTCACGAGAATGAATGGAACAGTTAGCACTCATTGGCTCTAGGTGATTCTTACAGAGGTGAAGCACCGGGACTTCCTGGGAGGTCATCCATCCCTGTACTACTCCAACTCGAGCGCACTTAACTATGGAGTTTCCTCCCTAGTTAAACCCACTCTGCTTGCATCCTCATTTGTAAAACCTTCACCAAGTGTTGTGCCTTACGAACCAGTTGATGAGCTTAAGGGGCTTTCTAATCGATGGTTCATAAGGCACAACACTTGGTGAAGGTTTTGCAAATGAGAATTCAAGCAGAGTGGGTTTAACAAGGGAGGAAACTCCATAGTTAAGTGCGCTCGAGTTGGTGTAGTACGGGAATGGGTGACCTCTTGAGAAGTCCTGGTGCTTCACCTCTATGAGCATCAGCTAGAGCCAATAAGTGCTAACTGTTCCATTCATTCTCATGAGAGATGGGTTCATGTGAACCACTACTCATGAATCATGGGTCAATGAGTTTGACTCGAAAAACTACACAGTTGAATCTTGATAGCAATATCACAATTTGACTTGCTGTGTAAAATATCTCCTACTTATTAATTGACGAGCTTAAGGGGCTTTCTAATGAATGGTTCATAAGGCATAACACTTAGTGAAGGTTTTGCAAATGAGGGTGCAAGCAGAGTGGGTTTAACCATGGAGGAAACTCCGTAGTTAAGCGTGCTCGAGCTGGAGTGGTACTGGGATGGATGACCTCCTAGGAAGTCCCGGTGCTTCACCTCCGTAAGCATCACCTAGAGCCAATGAGTGGTAACTATTCCATTCATTCTCATGAGAGATCCATTTGATAAAGCTTGGTGAAAGAACTTCAAACATTTTGAAGCATCTATTGGATTCTGTCACCCAAATGGAAGATGGATTTCCCAATTCAGAAATTCAGAGTTCTTTTCATTAACTTGTGATTCATGAGTAGTGGTTTACATGAACCCATCTCTCATGAGAATGAATGGAACAGTTACCACTCATTGGCTCTAGGTGATGCTTATGGAGGTGAAGCACCGGGACTTCCCGAAAGGTCATCCATCCCAGTACCACTCCAGCTTGAGCACGCTTAACTATAGAGTTTCCTCCATGGTTAAACCCACTCTGCTTGCATCCTCATTTGCAAAACCTTCACCAAGTGTTATGCCTTATGAACCATTCATTAGAAATCCCCTTAAGCTCATCAATTAATAAGTAGGAGATATTTTCCACAACAAGTCAAATTGTGATATTGCTATCAAGATTCAACTGTGTAGTTTTTTGAGTCAAACTCATTGACCTATGATTCATGAGTAGTGGTTCACACCAAAGAATCAAAACTCAGACTCGGCAAGGCCGAATCAACCTGTGACTCGCCGATGACTCGGCAACGACTCGGCTATGACTCGGCAAAAAAATAAAATAGAGATTTCTTAAAATTTAAAACTTGTCTCAGGCACCCATTATTGAATAAAGCTTAAAAACACATCACATCACATCTAAAGGTCAAATAACATCTAAAGGATATGGTTAAGAGAACAAAGTATAATCGATAATGAAGGGAATGAATGGTAATTGTTATGAACAATCACGTCACTTCATTATGAACTAACATGTCATTTCTAATGTGAACAGTCACGTCTTTTCTTATTTGCTAGTTCAATATATATAGATATTCAAATGTGTAGATTCAATCAATAACCAAGGCAATTTGATCACTATTTTTTCCATTACATTCACTGTCTTCATTCCATCTCTCCAATTTGAATCTTGTGGATCATTGATTCTTAGCATTTCAATCTTCATTGTCCCAGGGTGTTTGTCCTACTGTTCCCTTTAACAACTCATGAATGCTCATTGATGAATCATGGCTGTTCTAACTGATATTCTTGTGATACATCGTCAGCTGTTCTCATTTCTTTATGATTCTTCTTATTTATTCATTGGCTAACTTTTTTGACATTCCTTGGACTGCTCTTCATGACCTATCATTTACTTACTGTTCTGATCCTTATTGTGACTGCTCTAACAATGAATGTCACTGTTTCTAATAGTATATGTTATTGTTTCATCATGTAATCACTGCTATACATCACTGCTTTGATCGGTTTTCTTTTCACTGCTATCACATTGAAAAACACTACTTTTAATCATCTTTTATTAGTGACTTTTCATGACTAATGACTGCTTTAGGATTCATTCTTCTGTTTGTTGTCTTCTTTCTTTGAACACTGTCCTTGAATAGTCACTGAAGACTACTTTCATCAAAAATTCATGAAGCCTACTGTCATTAGAGATTCATGAAGATGATCAATGTCCTTAGACATTGATGTGACTGTTTGTTAATTATCATGCCCTCTCATAACAGTCATGATTTTCACCAATATTCTTCTGCATTTCTCCATTTCTGATCACTATCATAAAAATGAAAGCCACTGTCCTCTAGCATACTGTCTTCTACATCCTTTTGTTTGCTGCTCTCATTCGTGGATTATTTCTCATATCATTGTTATTATGACTGCATCATTGGCACAGTCTTCCTTCTTGAAACAGCAGATTATTGTCTTGTTCTAAGTGATTGTCACAATTTTTCTCATCCTTCAACAACATGTATATCACTGTTGTTGACAAGTCTATGGCTCGGGCCTACCGCGGCACGGGTCATGAGGCATGGACCCATGAGTTATGGCCATGACCTGCTGACTCGGTGAGTCACGCGGGTCATGCCCCATAACTCGGCCCATGACTTAGCCGGGTCACCAAAACCTAGGAGCCATGGCTTGACCCATGAGTCAGGATAACTCACCTGACTCGCTGCGGGTTTTGATACTCTGGTTCACACGAACCCATCTCTCATGAGAATGAATGGAACACTTAGCACTCATTGGCTCTAGGTGATGCTCATAGAGGTGAAGCACTGGGACTTCCCAAGAGGTCACCCATTCCAGTACTACTCCAACTTGAGCACACTTAACTATGGAGTTTCCTCCCTGGTTAAACCCACTCTGCTTGCATTCTCATTTGCAAAACCTTCACCAAGTGTTGCACCTTATGAACCAGTTGATGATCTTAAGGGGCTTTCTAATCGATGGTTCATAAGGCACAACACTTGGTGAAGGTTTTGCAAATGAGAATGCAAGCAGAGTGGGTTTAACCACGGAGGAAACTCTGTAGTTAAGTGCGCTCGAGTTGGAGTAGTACTGGGATGGGTGACCTCTCGGGAAGTCCTGGTGCTTCACCTTTGTGAGCATCAGCTAGAACCAATGAGTGCTAAGTGTTCCATTCATTCTCATGAGAGATGGGTTCGTGTGAACCACTACTCATGAATCACGGGTCAATGAGTTTGACTCAAAAAACTACATAGTTGAATGTTGATAGCAATATCACAATTTGACTTGCTGTGGAAAATATCTCCTACTTATTAATTGACAAGCTTAAGGGGCTTTCTAATGAATGGTTCATAAGGCATAACACTTGGTGAAGGTTTTGCAAATGAGGATGCAAGTAGAGTGGGTTTAACCATGGAGGAAACTCCGTAGTTAAGCCTGCTCAAGCTGGAGTGGTACTGGGATGGATGACCTCCCGGGAAGTCTTGGTGCTTCACCTCCGTAAGCATCACGTAGAGCTAATGAGTGCTAACTGTTCCATTCATTCTCATGAGAGATGGGTTCATGTAAACCACTACTCATGAATCACAGGTTAATGAAAAGACCAAATTTGAGGTCAATAAACATGGCAAACTAAATTAATGACTTGAAAGAATTTTTTTAGCTTGCTACTACAGGCTGACTGAACTCCAAATTTTTTAAGTGCTTGGAACCCATGAATAGTTCATTGCTTCTATCTTATAGCAATATTAATCTTTGATGTTCATGCATCTCACATCTTTTTCCATTCTACTCACATCTTTTTCGCTACATTCTTGATATCGATTTCTTTTGGGGATTTGTTAAATAGCTCACTGGTTTTTTTTGTACGTCCATATCTTGCTTACATACTGAATTATTCCTTATTACATTACAATGACCTTTAGACTTGATTATGAATTTTGCTTTGAATATTGAGTCTAACATTGCAATTGAACATCTCTGAATGCCATTCCACTCCTGGGCTCAGGTGCCCTGCTGGATGCCCTAGCATCATCAACCAAGTGGTACAAATGATCAAATCCCACAGACGGTCTGTAGCTATGACAAAGTTTGAAAAGGTAGAGAGACCTACACTAGTGACTTAGAAGAAACTTTAGCTTTCAAAAACAAAGCCAATTAGGTTGGCAGACTTGTGGATCAGGCCGGCATTTGGTGGAAGAGGAAGAAAGATGACTAGAACTCTAGAGGCCCACTATAATGGATTTTTGTATTCAACCATGAGAGCAAAAGAGAGAGCTGATATCATGTATCAAAATATTAAACACGCATTCTTCCAGCTAGCAGAGAAGGAGATGATTACTTTGCTTCATTTTCATTTGCATAACCATATTATGGTGGGAACTAAGAAGACTAAGGATGTCCAATTTTATGTGGAAGTAATGGACGTGGTCCAAACTTTAGGAGGGGCAAGAAGGTCCATGTATGATCCCGATGAAATTGAGGAAGAGCAGCAAGAGAGGGACAGGAAAAATCAAATCAATGGAGAGTTTGTTAAACGAGTAACAGAGCTATGGGAGCAGCCTCATCTAAAAGATTTTGAACTGGAGTTTGATATACCATTTAGAGAGCTAGGTTTTCATGGAGTTCCTTTCAAAGCCTCTTCTTTTATTGTTCCTACCATAAACTATTTGGTAGAGTTGGTGGAATTGCCTTTCTTAGTAATAACCATTAGTGAGATTGAGATAGTTAACCTTGAGAGAGTAGGACTTGGGCAAAAGGCATTTGATATGGCTATTGTTTTCAAAGACTTCAAGCAGGATGTACTCCGCATTGATGTTATTCCTCAATCTTCTCTTGATGGCATCAAAGAATGGCTAAACTCAATGGATATAAAGTATTATGAAAGCAGAATGAACTTGAACTGGTGGCCAATTTTGAAGACCATTTCAGATGATCCAGATAAATTTATTAAAGATGGTGGCTGGGAATTTTTGAATTGGGAAATCCATCTTCCTTTTGGGTGACAGAATCCAATAGATGCTTCAAAATGCTTGAAGTTATTTCACCAAGCTTTATCAAATGGATCTCTCAGGAGAATGAATGGAATAGTTAGCACTCATTAGCTCTAGGTGATGCTTATGGAGGTGAAGCACTGAGACTTCCCAGGAGGTCATCCATCCCAGTACCACTCCAGCTTGAGCATGCTTAACTACGGAGTTTCCTCCATGGTTAAACCCACTCTGCTTGCATCCTCATTTGCAAAACCTTCACCAAGTGTTATGCCTTATGAACCATTCATTAGAAAGCCCCTTAAGCTCATCAATTAATAAGTAGGAGATATTTTCCACAGCAAGTCAAATTGTGATATTGCTATCAACATTCAACTATGTAGTTTTTTGAGTCAAACTCATTGACCCATGATTCATGAGTAGTGGTTCACACGAACCCATCTCTCATGAGAATGAATGGAATAGTTAGCACTCATTGGCTCTAGATGATGCTCACAGAGGTGAAGCACCGGGACTTCCCAAGAGGTCACCCATTTCGGTACTACACCAACTCAAGCGCACTTAACTACGGAGTTTCCTCCCTGGTTAAACCCACTCTGCTTGCATTCTCATTTGCAAAACCTTCACCAAGTGTTGCACCTTACAAACCAATTGATGAGCTTAAGGGGCTTTCTAATCGATGGTTCATAAGGCACAACACTTGGTGAAGGTTTTGCAAATGAGAATGCAAGCAGAGTGGGTTTAACCATGGAGGAAACTCCATAGTTAAGTGCGCTCGAGTTGGAGTAGTACTGGGATGGGTGACCTCTCGGGAAGTCGTAGTGCTTCACCTCTGTGAGCATCAGCTAGAACCAATGAGTGCTAAGTGTTCCATTAATTCTCATGAGAGATGGGTTCGTGTGAACCACTACTCATGAATCACGGGTCAATGAGTTTGACTCAAATAACTATACAGTTGAATGTTGATAGCAATATCACAATTTGACTTGCTGTGGAAAATATATCCTACTTATTAATTGACGAGTTTAAGGGGATTTCTAATGAATGGTTCATAAGGCATAACACTTGGTGAAGGTTTTTCAAATGAGGATGCAAGCAGAGTGGGTTTAACCATGGAGGAAACTCCGTAGTTAAGCCTGCTCGAGCTGGAGTGGTACTGGGATGGATGACCTCCCGGGAAGTCTTGGTGCTTCACCTCCGTAAGCATCACGTAGAGCCGATGAGTGGTAACTGTTCCATTCATTCTCATGAGAGATGGGTTCATGTAAACCACTACTCATGAATCACAGGTTAATGAAAAGAACTCTGAATTTCTGAATTGGGAAATCCATCTTCCATTTGGGTGACAGAATCCAATAGATGCTTCAAAATATTTGAAGTTCTTTCACCAAGCTTTATCAAATGGATCTCTCATGAGAATGAATGGAATAGTTAGCACTCATTGGCTCTAGGTGATGCTTATGGAGGTGAAGCACAGAGACTTCCTGGGAGGTCATCCAGCCCAGTACCACTCCAGCTCGAGCATGCTTAACTACGGAGTTTCCTCCATGGTTAAACCCACTCTGCTTGCATCCTCATTTGGAAAACCTTCACCAAGTGTTATGCCTTATGAACCATTCATTAGAAAGCCCCTTAAGCTCGTCAATTAATAAATAGGAGATATTTTCCACAGCAAGTCAAATTGTGATATTGCTATCAAGATTCAACTGTGTAGTTTTTTGAGTCAAACTTATTGACCCGTGATTCATGAGTAGTGGTTCACACGAACCCATCTCTCATGAGAATGAATGGAACAGTTAGCACTCATTGGCTCTAGGTGATTCTTATGGAGGTGAAGCACCGGGACTTCCTGGGAGGTCATCCATCCCTGTACTACTCCAACTCAAGCGCACTTAACTACAGAGTTTCCTCCCTAGTTAAACCTACTCTGCTTGCATCCTCATTTGCAAAACCTTCACCAAGTGTTACGCCTTACGAACCAGTTGATGAGATTAAGGGGCTTTCTAATCGATGGTTCATAAGGCACAACACTTGGTGAAGGTTTTGCAAATGAGAATGCAAGCAGAGTCGGTTTAACCACAGAGGAAACTCCATAGTTAAGTGCGCTCGAGTTGGAGTAGTACTGGGATGGGTGACCTCTCAGGAAGTCCCGGTGCTTCACCTCTGTGAGCATCAACTAGAGCCAATGAGTGCTAACTGTTGCATTCATTCTCATGAGAGATGGGTTCATGTGAACCACTACTCATGAATCATGGGTCAATGAGTTTGACTCAAAAAACTACACAGTTGAATGTTGATAGCAATATCACAATTTGACTTGCTATGGAAAATATCTCCTACTTATTAATTGACGAGCTTAAGGGGCTTTCTAATGAATGGTTCATAAGGCATAACACTTGGTGAAGGTTTTGCAAATTAGGATGCAAGCATAGTGGGTTTAACCATGGAGGAAACTCCGTAGTTAAGCGTGCTCAAGCTGGAGTGGTACTGGGATGGATGACCTCCCGGGAAGTCTCGGTGCTTCGCCTCCGTAAGCATCACCTAGAGCCAATGAGTGGTAACTATTCCATTCATTCTCATGAGAGATGGGTTTATGTAAATTGCTACTCATGAATCACAGGTTAATGAAAAGAACTCTAAATTCACCTTACGTAGGTAACATTGTTTTTTTTAAAAAAAAAAATAACATTGGTCGAAATTTCAACCAATGCCACCAAAAAACTCCACCAAAGGATTGTCGAAATTTCGACCACAATAAGAAAATTTTGACCAACAAAATTTTGACCAAAACAACAAAATTTTGACCATCTTATCCGTCGAACGTATAGCATCTCGGTCGAACATTTGATGTTTTCATCAAAAATTTCGACCAACATTTGGTGGAAATTTTTTCTGCCACCGGTCGAATTTCGATTAATATCAGGTGGATATTTGTTCGACAATTGGTCAAAATTTTGACCATTATAAAAAAATGATGACAGTTTTGAATCATGGACTCAGTCAAATTTTTGACCTCTGTTTTAGTCAAATTTTGACTGATTATAAATACATCAAAAATTTGACAAAAAAAGACCGACGACAATGTTAGTCATAAATTCGACTAATTTCGATCGAAATTTTGACCAATTCTTGGTCGAAATTTGAAGCCAAATTTACTAGTGCTATCTCCTAACTTTAATCTAGCTACTCTAAACATGCAAATTCTACTTAGAGAGAACAAGAGTAGAATCATATACGAATAGAAAATGGAATTTCCCTTACTGCAACCTCTGACATGAAATGGAACCCAAGAAAAAATCATAGCTTCATACACAATTGTACTTTCTGTCTAGACTGAATCTAACAAACAGGATGAATAGGAGAAGAGTTACATATGACAAGCAAATGGAATTACTTACTGCAACCATAGACATGAAATGGAATTCAATATGTAATCACAGCTCCATAAATAACTTTCCTTTCTATTCAAATGTAGATGATTAACTAAAATGGAACAAAACCAAAAATAAAGCTCAGTAAATGGAATCACTTTTGCTGCAATATCTAGTTTGCCGACCCCCATACTAAATCTCTCTACAGAATATATAGATTTTACAATACATAAGGCTCGTAGGAGCCAATGACCTTCCCTCTCCTTTGAATACAAAGAGACAAAGCATAAAGAGACAAACTCTTCCAATCCAAGAACTCAAAAAGTCACTATCAGACTCTTCATCTCCTTTTTATGCCAAATCCATTGGGCTTCTCGGAGTCAAGTCATCATTCAAATTTAGGAAAAATAATTAACCTGATCTTCAACTGGCATTGATCCTGTCCTTCAAATGCTTTAAAACATTCAGCATGATCTCATGACTTTGTCATCTATTGAGATGCACTCATCTTCTTGTTCCGCTAACTTACAGTCTTGTCGCATGATCGCATGACTCTTTTTCAACTCTTGCGATCATGTGACAAGTTTAAATAAACTTATATTATATTTTTATCACATCCATGCTGTTAATGTACATAGGTTCCCTTTTTGCCTTGTTGCATGATCTCATGGTAATACTTTAATCCATGCGATCACACTATGGTTGGCTCGCGAGGATCGTTGATTGTCTTTCAGAGAGCCACCTGATATAGATGCCTTTGGACCCATCGAGAGACACATGTATGCATCTCGCATGATCTCAATGAATCTCCCATGGCTTAGCGACAAAATGGGAATCGCTGATTTGGAATCTCGATCAAACTCTTTCGGCCCCACTGAGAGACACGTGTATGCATCTCACATGATCTCAAAAGCATTTGGCAGGGGTTGTGCTTTTGTGAGGACCGTCAGATGTGTTTTGATGAAGTGCGGCCTCTGCCTTGGACACGTGGAAGGGTCTTATTTTACCATCAAAAATCTTGGGTGACTTACGTTGTCGCATGATCGCATAGGTGTTATTTTATTTATGCGATCATGCGACCACTTTATGACTGGTGCACGTGGATTCCCGCTATGTCATGACTCAGGTCCCACTGAGAAACAGGGCCCACTAATCCATGCTTTTTAATTTTCACATGATCATATAGTATTTGTTTAATTCTTGCGATCATGCGACTGTTTCATCATTGGTACATGTGTGCTCCACTATTGACATACGCGGGTTGCACTGCTGGCACATTTGTTTAATCTTTTTGGTCTTTGACTTTTCTTTCCACCTGAACCTCCACTGTCAATGTATTACCCCACCGGCCAAAGAAAACTGGACAAGTCACCGCCCAAGGACCCACCACCGGAGCTAAAAGCTTCTGTTTGACTATTTGTCAGATGATCGCATGTGGCCAAGAAGGCCTATGCAATCATGCGACCAACCGCTAAGTGTTATCTACCACTGGAAATTGTTTGCACTATTTTAACTGTGACCGTTGACGGTTTGTTGTTTTCTTGACTACTGACTGGCCCTGTGGTGACGCTAGAAACTGGGACCCACTTGGTCAGAGTTGCGCACTTGAAGGTCAAAAAAATAGAGGGTTTTCAAACCAAAGATCGAAAACATAGAGAACTTTTGAACCGCAAGTCAAAAACATCCTGAACCCTCAGAGAGAAGGTCGAAAACACACTGGGTTTTTAGGCCCAAATGCAGAAAACACACTGCTATATAGAGTAAAATCTGAATGATTCAATGCTGGCTTTGTCATTGCATCCCTCACATGAAGAATCTTCTCATGGTTCTTTTGAATGCCTGAAACTTATTACTCCCAAACATCATACCACTTACTGAAAAGATCATCAATTGGAGCATGATATCCTTGCCAGGTTGGGGTCTATCACCTACCCATTATGACAAGACTTCCAAATAACCCACCTGGCTTGAAAAGAAGAAGGAAATGGTAGGGAAACCTGGAAAGGACAACCTATCCTGAAGGAAACCTAGACTTAGACTTAGACATGACTAACTCTAACTTGACATCAAATACTTCCACTTTTAACAACATGGTTAGGGGGTGAAAAGTGGGGCAACAGCTGGCTCTGACTGGGGATTTAAGCATTACAATGCTTAAAAGAACTCTAGCAATCTCTGGTTCCGCAAAATAACTAACAACTTGACAAGGAGAAACAAAACTTAAGGAAAATAATAGCAAAATGAAAGACAACCACTAAACTAAGACACAAAAAGAAAAGCTACCTAACTAACTACTTCACAGGGGCTACCTACTCTTCAATTACGCATCTAGTATAGCTTCAAATCCTGCCCATTATAGGAACATTGCAGGGACTCTCCAGAAGGATATGCTAATTTGAATGAGTTATTCTGATTCACTTGCACAATCTGGAATGGACCTTTCCACAAGGATTTAAACTTAGAATGCATTCCTTTAGGTTCATGTCTCTTATCCCACAACAACACCATATCACCTTCCATGAATTTTCTTGGCCTTGCCCTTTTGTCAAATAGCTTCTTGACCCAGTTCTGATGTTCAATGATCCTATCAACCATATCTTCCCTTTCTTCCTGTAGCTTAGTCAAATACAGGATCCTTTTTTCCAATCTATCCTTGAAAACATTATCCTCAATTGTGATTTTCTGTTTACAAGCAACAAGTTCTAATGGCAATGGAAAGTTGGCCTCTACTCCATACACCAAATCAAAAGGAGAAATACCAATGGCTCTTTTAGGAGTGGTTCTATCTGCCCAAAGAGCATCATATATCTTTTTGTGCCAATCTCTCTGATTATTAGCAACTAACTTCTTCAAAATATTAATCAGATTTTTATTACTTGACTCAGCCTACCCATTACCTTGAGGAAAATAATCAGAAGAGTGTCCTATTTGAATCCCATGATCATAACAAAAGGCAACCATTTCTAAGGATGAAAAGTAAGAAGAATTATCCAATATCAATTTTGTGGGAACTCCAAATCTTACCAGTATTCATTCTTTAATGAATTCACATACTACTTCTGAAGTAGTCTTCTTCATTGGTTTAACTTCCACCCATTTGCTGAAGTAATCAGTGGTGGTCAAGATGTATGAATGTCCTTGACTTGAAGGAGGATTGATAGGTCCTATAAAGTCCAAACCCCACTGCTGAAAAGGAGCATCTATCACCACCGGTCTCAGGGGTAATGCAGCCAATTGTGGTTTGCCTGCAAACATCCTACACTTCTCACAATTTGCAACCCAATTATATGAGTCTTTGAACATGCTGGGCCAATAATAGCACTACCTTAGAATCTTGAAAGTTGTCACAGTGGATGAGAAGTGACCTCCACATGCTTCATCATGGAAAGATTTCAATAACTTTTCCTGCTGATCTTTATCAACACATCTCAGGAAAGTACCATCAATTGCTTTCTTATATAAAACATCATCATGTATAACATACTTCAAGACTTTATTTTTTAAATTCATCTTTTGTTTAGCAGTTAATCCATCCAGACATTCACCATAAGTTAGAAAATATGCAATGTTTGAGAACCAAGGATCTTGCAGACTTACCATGAGCACTCTGTGATCATCTTCTTCAACTTGCTGATTCTTTGCTATGGCTCTACAAAGAGCATTCCCTCTTATGATTTTTGTTGGCCTAACATATATATCATACTCTTGGACCTTTGCAATCCAAGCTCCTCTATTGTTACATCCAACATCTTGCTGTGTTAACACACTTTTTACAACAACATCAGGCACATGGATGACTGAATGTGAATGCAGGATATAAAATCTGAAATCCTTTAATGCTCTCACCACTGCATAAGCATGCTTTTCAACTTGAGAATACTTCATCTCTTGATTCTTTAAGGGCATACTCATGAAGGCAATAGGAGTTTTTATACCTTCCTTATTCTCTTGCATTAATATTGCTGACATGGTGTGTTCAGATGCATAGCAGTATATAATGAACTCTTTAGTATAATCAAGATGAACCAAGACAGGAGCATTTTCAATGGCATTCTTTATATCCTTAAAAGCTCTTTTACCATTATTAGTCCACTTAAATGTTTGATTTCCTTTCATCATGTCAACTATGCTTTGCACAATCTCAAAAAAATTAGGTACAAATCTTCTCATAAAATTCACTTGTCCAAAGAAGGATTTAACACCAGTCTTACTCAAAGGTAAACTTAATTGCTGAATGGCTTTAACTCTATCAGGATCAATTTTGACTCCTTCTTGAGAAACAATGTGACCAAGAAGCTTACCTTCAGTGACACAAAACACTGATTTCTTTGGGTTCAAGGACATGCCTTGATCTCTACATCTTTGCAGAACCTTGGTCAGATCTCCTAGGTGATCTTTCCTCTTCTTGGAGAAAACAGTCAAGTCATCAAGGTAGATCACAATAATTTTACTTTTAAGATCACCAAAAGATAAATCCATAGCCCTTTGAAAGGTTGCACCTACATTAATTAACCCAAAAGGCATTCTATTATAAGAAAATGTGCCCCAAGGTGTTGTGAAAGTTGTTTTATACTTATCTGCTTCATCTACTTGTATCTGATTATATCCTGAAAAACCATCTAACATGGACATCATCTCTGACCCTGCAATAGTTTGCAACAAATGATCCATGTTTGGTAGAGCATAGTTATCCTTGAGGGAGGCTTGGTTCAGATTTCTAAAATCAACACAAATCCTTACTTCTCCATTCTTTTTCCTCACATGAACAATGTTTGCTACCCAAGTGAAATGCTGGATGGGATAAATGATCTTAGCTTTCAGCATTTTATCTATTTCTTTGAAAATTGCCCCTTCCACCAAAGGATTATAATTTCTCTATTTTTGTTTGACAGGTGATGCTCCAGATTTAAGAGGGATAGTATGCCTGAATTTTCCATTCATAAAATTCTTTAAATCCTCATAGCTCCAAGCAAAAACATCTTGGAATTCAATCAACAATTCTCTAATTTTTGTTCTTTCCTCAAGAGTGCAGCATTTTCCAATGTTGATCATTTTAGGACTATCCTCAGTTCCTATGTTGATCCCATCAAATTCTCCACAAGTTTTTTCTTTCTTATCTCTCTCTCTCTCCTTATATAGGCATCATGTTTATCAAAGAGTTTTTCTAATGACACAAAATGAGAAGGAATTCTATTTTCTTTCAATTGAATGATACCTGATTTTAATTCTTCTTCATCAATTGGTGACTGCTCTTCTTTGTCATTTTCAAAACACATATTGGCAAAGGGGCCTGTTCCTTCTAGAAACTGATGAATATGCTTGTCATCTTCAAATACTTACCAAGATTCTTCATTATCAGGCACCTTAGGTCTAAATAGGACCTCCATTCTATATACTTGATTCATGAAGTCAGGATGAGGCAAGAGTAGAGATGCAGAAACTGCTACAGAATCAGCCCTGGAATTTTGATCTCTTGGGACCGAAATTATTGAAAAGGCATCTAGACTTTCTATTTCATCCCATACTTTATTTATATAATTTTTCAATCTATTACTTTTCAGAGAGTACTGATTTCTTACTTGTCTCACCACCAATTCAGCATCCCCTTGAACTTTGAGCAATTTAACTCCTTTTTGTTTAGCTGCCTCTATACCAAGGAGAAGGGCCTCATATTCTGCAGTATTATTGGTATTTTTAAAATTCAATTTATAAGCTAGGCAAGTAATTTCTCCATTAGGGGCCATCAAAACAATTCCAGCACCTGAACCAGCCTTGGCACAACTTCTGTCAAACTCTAATGTCCATAATTGCTCAATTTTTGCTTCTTCTATCTCTTCTTGAACATCAGGGCCATTATAGGATATCATATAGTTTCCAAATTGCATTTCTTGATAAAGAATTTGTGACCTAGGATCATCTGACTTTAATACAGTGAATTTTGCTTTTCCTTCCGGTTCCAACTTCACCTTTTTATCTCCTACTTGAATATAGGTAGATATCCAATCTAACTTGATTTCTCCTCCCAAGTCTTTGCAGAAACTTCTACTAAGCAGCATTCCATAACTCTCAGGGATATTAGCAACAAGGATTGTGAGCTTTAATCTTTTAGAGGGATAGGCAGCTAAGGAAACCTAAGCATCTTTGATTTGACCAATCAAAGACTTTGGTCAAAGGCAACCCTAGGGCTTTAGCAACTGGTGCAGGCATTACATTATCTGATGCTCCAGAGTCTATGATGCAATTACTTAATCTGTTGCCATTAATAAAAAAAGACACATAAAAAGGCTCTGGTTTCAAATCTGAACAAGTAGCATGGATCACAGATTCCTTCTCTTGGAATAGCCTAGGAATTGAGAAATCTTCATCTTGTGGATTCCCTTCATTGGTATTAATTTGTCTTTTATCACTAACATTAGAATTGACATGAATATTTCCTCCATTTTTACAGTGATCTATCAATCTTTGGAGTTGATCAGGATGCGATTTCAAATAATCTATAGGGGATATTTGAATTTTACTTTCTTCAAAAAATTGAATAATATCAAAAGAGTGAGACAACTTATCTTTTTGCTCCTTTTATGAAGAACTTGATGCTGAATTATCATTCCTATCTACCTTGTGGGAAGGTGCTTGACTCTTGACAGGAGCAGCATTGGGAACCTGACCTTTATTTTTCTGACCTCTAGTCATCACAGTTAGCTGAGGTCCTTCCAAGGTGGCAAAACAATTTCCTGCATTTTTTGAATTTGATTCATACTCACAATACAAATTTACGAAGTTGCCATGAGGAGCATGATCATCATCATCTTTCGGATATTCAATTCTTTGCACTTCCTCTCCTCTCATCTGTAAATATCTGATCATGTCTTCATAGGTATTACCATCATGATCTACTTTGAGATGAAAGGCACAAGAAGTCTGACCTTTAGGAGGAGCTTCAATAGCTAATCTTTGCTGAGTGGCAGGGAGCTGCAAGTTCTTATTTCCACCTTGATATCTTGGTCCTTCTTGATAAGGCTGATATAATGAATGAGCTGGTCTAGCAACTTGTTTCTTTAATGTAATCAGCTCATTGGACAACTTTTGTAACATAGCCTCAGTACTGTTTGAAGTACTTGTTGTATTGCTTGAAGATCCAGTATGATACTCTTTCTTCCATTTCCCAGAGGCTATCATGTCATCCTCCATCTCTACTGCAAGATTTTGTGCGGCTTGTAAAGTGGCCACATTAGCCCTTCTTAGTTGATAACCAAGTTCAAGAGGCATAGAACTGATGTAGAAAGTTTTTTGATTCTATTGGAGCACTAGCAGTTGGTATCCTTTTAATAAGTTTATTAAATTTTGCATTAAAATCTCTCATATAGATGGATGGTTCTTTCTTAATTTGGGCTAATTGTAACAAGAGAACCTGAGCATCTTCAGTGCTCTTGTATCTTCCTTCAAATCTCTGTTTCATGGCATTCCAACTAGTAATATAGCCTGTGGGTAAATCTTGGAACCAATCTGCTGCATCATCCACCAAAGTATCCACAAACATCCTGACTGCAACATCCTCATGCTAAGGATTCACCACACTACATGCTTTCTGGAAAGCACTTAGATGTTGTTTAGCTAACACTGAGCCATCACCATTGAATCTAGGGAAATTCTTTTTGGAGGCCTTTGGCAAGTCATGATTTGCTGTAAGATTCAATGGCCCAATAACATTTCCCCAAGGAACAAGCATAGTTGCTAGCCTTGTATTTTGTGCAACCGCCTGAATTGAAACTGAGAGGGGAAGTGCAATACCGTGCAATAACAATGAATTGCAAGTGGTAGAAATAGGAATTCTACCAATAGGAGGAGCAGAAGACTTGCTTCTTTTTGGTCTCAAAGGAAATACTGTAGATGACTAAAAATCAGCAGGCTTCTTATTTTTAGTTTCCCTTGCCTTTGTTCTTCCTTTCTTGAAAATATCTTCAAGGATAGGGAAATTGACCGCTTTGAGTTCTTCGTAGACTGGATCAATCTTTCCCTTCTGTTTTGCACTCCTGGTAAACTTGGAATCTAGGGTGCCTAAAATTCTAAGAAAAACTTTTAATTTTTCCTTCTTTCTAAAGTCCTCCCCAACAGAGTCACCAAAAATTGTTGGTTAACAGTTTGTCCTCTTCTAAGATTTTCAATCTGTGACTCCCAAATCACCCAAGGTAAGAGAACAAAAGGATGTTACCAACAATTGGGTCAGTGTATATCTTCAATCACTACCCTCTGAATTAACAGGTACAGCTCCTTGATTGTGTATGGTGTTCAATGAATATGTTTTTAAACTGATCACCAGGTTGTATCTGATGTGTTTTAACCAAATTGCTCATAGACAAACAATTTAGGCAAGGGTATATATTCTATCTCCTAACTTTAATCTAACTACTCTAAACATGCAAATTCTACTTAGAGAGAACAGGAGCAGAATCATAGATGAACAACAAATGGAATTGCCCTCACTGCAACCTTTGACATGAAATGGAATCCAAGCGAAAATCATAGCTTCATACACAATTGTACTTTCTATCCAGACTAAATCTAACAAACAGGATGAATAGGAGAAGAGTTACATATGACAAGCAAATGGAATTACTTACTACAACCACAGACATGAAATGGAATTCAATATGTAATGACAACTCCATACATAACTGTCCTTTCTATTCAAATGCAGATGATTAACTAAAATGGAACAAAACCAAAAATAAAGCTCAGTAAATGGAATCACTTTTGCTCCAATATCTAGTTTGCCGACCCCCATACTGAATCTCTCTACAGAATATATAGATTTTACAATACATCAGGCTCGTAGGAGCCAATGACCCTCCCTCTCCTATGAATACAAAGAGACAAAGCATAAAGAGACAAACTTTTCCAATCCGAGAACTCAAAAAGTCACTATGAGACTCTTCATCTCCTTTTTAAGCCAAATCCATTGGGCTTCTCAGAGTCAAGTCATCATTCAAATTCAGGTAGAATAATTAACTCAATCTTCAACTGGCATTGATCCTCTCCTTCGGATGCTTGAAAACATTCAGCATGATCTCATGACTTTGTTTTCTATTGAGATGCACTCATCTTCTTGTTCCGCTAACTTACAGTCTTGTCGCATGATCGCATGACTCTTTTTCAACTCTTGCGATCATGCGACAACTTTAAATAAACTTATATTATATTTTTATCACATCCACACTGTTAACGTACATAGGTTCCCTTTTTGCCTTGTCGCATGATCTCATGGTAATATTTTAATCCATGTGATCATGCGACCGCACTATGATTGGCTCACGGGGATCGTTGATTGTCTTTCAGAGAGCCGCCTGATATAGATGCCTTCGAACCCACCGAGAGACACGTGTATGCATCTCGCATGATCTCAATGAATCTCCCATGGCTCAGTGACAAAATGGGAACCGCCAATTTGGAATCTTGATCAAACTCTTTCGGCCCCACCGAGAGACACGTGTACGCATCTCGCATGATCTCAAAAGCATTTGGTAGGGGTTACGCTTTTGCAAGGACCGTCAGATGCATTTTGATGAAGTGCTGCCTCTACCTTGTACACATGGAAGGGTCTTATTTTACCATAAAAAATCTTGGGTGACTTACGTTGTCGCATGATCGCATAGGTGTTATTTTATTTATGCGATCATGCGACCACTTTATGATTCGTACACGTGGATTCCCGCTATGTGGATTCTTGCGATCGTGCGACCATTTCATCATTGGTACACATGGACTCCACTATTAACATACGCAGGTTGCACTGTTGGCACATTTATTTAATCTTTCCAGTCTTTGACTTTTATTTCCACCCGAACCTCCACTGTCAATGTATTACCCTGCCAGCCAATGAAAACATGACAAGTCACCGCCCAAGGACCCACCACCAGAGCTGAAAGCCTTTGTTTGACCATTTTTTGCATGATCGTGTGTGGCTAGGAAGGCCTATGCAATCATGCGACCAACCGCTAAGTGTTATCTACCACCGCAAACCATTTGCACTATTTTAACTATGACCGCTGACGGTTTGTTGTTTTCTTGACTGCTGACTGGCCCCGCGGTGGTGCTAGAAACTGGGACCCACCTGGTTGGAGTTGCGCACTTGAAGGTCAAAAACATAGAGGGTTTTCAAACCGAAGATCGAAAACATAGAGAACTTTCGAACTGCAAGTCAAAAACATCCTGAACCCTCAGAGAGAAGGTCAAAAACACACTGGGTTTTCAGGCCCAAAGACAGAAAACACACTGCTATATAGAGTAAAATCTGAATGATTCAATGCTAGCTCTGTCATTGCATCCCTCACATGAAGAATATTCTCATGGTTCTTTTGAATTCCTAAAACTTATTACTCCCAAACATCATTCCACTTACTGAAAAGATCATCAATTGGAGCATGATATCCTTGCCAGGTTGGGGTCTATCACCTACCCATTATGACAAGACTTCCAAATAACCTACCTGGCTTGAAAAGAAGAAAGCAATGGCAGGGAAACCTGGCAAGGACAACCTATTCTGAAGGAAACCTAGACTTAGAATTAGACATGACTAACTCTGACTTGACATCAAATACTTCCACTTTTAACAGCATGGTTAGGGGGTGAAAAGTGGGGCAACACATCTATATTATATTTTTAAAATTGTAATCAATTCATATGTAGAAATCATCATCATGCCAAGGAAACCAGAAAAGAATTTAACACCACAAGAGCATGAAAGAGACAAGGAGAAGAAAAGGGAAAGAATGAGACAACTTCATGAACAAAAAAAATTAGATACCATAGAAGAAGATTTTTCTTTGGATGAGGAACATGAGACATCAATACAAAATAAGAGAGAATTGAAATTTGAATAAAAAAGACAATGAATGAGAAACTTGCGTGCAACGAGACAATTGAATTATGAAGATGCAGGGATATCATCTATGAGTTCCCAATTTCAAGAGACATCATCATCCAATGTTCAAGGCACACCAATGTATCATGTTGAAGGCACACCATTGTCTACTTCTGAAGGTGTGGGCACACTCATGTATCATGTTGAAGGCACACCATTATCTACATCCCAAGGTGTAGGTACAACATCATCTCATGTTGAAGGCACATAATTATCTACATCCCAAGGTGTAGCGACAACATCATCTCATGTTGAAGGCACTCAAGATAGTACGCAATTCACACATAATATTTTTGATGCTCCTAGAGTTATTAAATATACAAAGCCAAAATATTTGATTGATATTGATACTAAAATTTTGCAAGCAATGCTTGACAAGATTCCCAAGTGTACTTGTCAAAGAAATGTTATTCATATTTGGAGATCATTTTTTGAGAATTTAAACATGACAGGAAGATGTCAACTATTTGTTGAAATGATGAGAAATCTAAAATTTAGGCCCATCATGAAGATTCTTGGGCTAAGAACGATGGATGAGTCAAGTGAAAAATCTATTGTAAAGAATCTAATGACTGCATATGAGAGTGTGGGTTCTACATCACGCATGGAAGATAGTAATGTCACACAACGTGTACTTACATCAATGATAGTAAGCACTCAAATGAAGAAATATCGACTCATTAGAAAGACAAGAAAAACATTGAAAATAAGTAGAAAGTCTTTAATGAGAGCCCTAGGAAGGCGTTAAAGAGTGGAAGATCCAAATAGCAATGAGTTATGGGCATTTTCCGATAGACTACCACGAAAAGATAAAGCAATTGTTGAAGCTTTGAAATCCTTGATTGAAGAATTTTTGAAGAATAATACACAGGTATCTCCTAATCAAAGAGATGTTGTAAGGAGGATTGGTAGTCGAATTCGTGTTCCACATCCAAAACATTTTTTGGATTCAACATAGACACAATTCTTTACAAAATTTATGCATATGTATCCTCAAATTAAAATTAGTCAGAGATATTTTGAAATGTGTAAACCCTTTTATGTGAAGATAAATCACACACGCACAACTTTTTGTCATAGGGTACATATTGAATTTTCTAACCATTTTGAAGTTTATAGGAATATATGTTTAGATTTGCACTCTAAAAATGTTTTGCAGGATTGTAACTTAAATGTCCCACCTAAATCTTCAAGGGAATTAATATCTACCATTTTATGTGAAAGAGTGGATGGTCAACAATTTTACAAGCTCACATGCTTGAATGGTACACACATAGATTGTGGAGGTTTGTGACATTTGCCAATTTGTCAACATATGGAGAGTACACATGCAATTGGTAATGAAATTGTGAAATTTGGAAATATAAGACTGCGACATACAATCTAAAAGGTGTGATTTAGTAATTGAAAAAATTCCAGTGTATCAGTTCATGGACAGTTTTTGTAAAAAAATTATTTATGAGTATGGAAGGCATACACATAGAGAACGATGGTTGGGTATGCAATTCAAGTTGTGCAAGGACACATTCCCACTTGATACCATTATTTTAGTTGTGGAATTTGCAGAGAACTACACACTACAACCATAGAATGAGGTGCAAGCAAGGTATTATAGCTCTCAACAGGTTTCTATATTTGTTCATATAACATTCATGCATGCACCAGATAGTACAGAGCAGAATAGTAAACTATTGAGGGATTATCATTTTTATATCAGCGATGATCACTCACATTCTATAGAGTTTGTACACAGTTGCTTCCAACTATTTTATGGTCATTTGGCAAATAGGGGCATAAAATATCATCGACATATCATATGGTTAGATAATTGTGCATCACAATTCAAGAATTCTTGGATGTTTTATTGGTTGTGCAGGATGCATAAGATTACTGGAATTCAATATATGTGGAATTTCATAGAGGCCGGTCATGGAAAGGGAGAGCATGATGGTGCAAGTGCATGTATTAAAAGAGCCTTAGCACATGAAGAACTAAAGTAAAAAGAGAAAGCAACATTATCAGATGTAGGATGTATTGTCCAGTGGTGTAACGCTACAATGGGTCTAGGTAATGAATGTGAGTCTACAGTTTGTAGATTTTTTTGGTTGATGGATGAAACTAACATTGCACCATATGAGGATTGTTGTACATTGACAAGATCGAGTGAGCTACACTCTTTTAGAAGTTGTAATGCAGGTTCATGGATTATCCACATATGATATATGGCGTGCTTTAGTTCATCATGTGTAGATGAAGATTGGGATGGGGGTGAGTCAAAGGAATGGGTTGACGAATGGTATACACGTATTTTGAGTCCACTTGCCTCCTATCATCCCCATGAATCACTACAACTGATAGAAATAGAATCATCCATTGACTTTGATCGCTTATCTGATCTAGTACAACCAGGTAAATTTTTTCACATACAAATAATCTCAAATTTAGTACTTTATCATAAATATTCAATAAACTAATGTCCTCATTATGTTTATATCATTACAGGCCATGTTTTTGTTGTTATTGCACCTGAAGACAATGAAGAAGGGACAACTTATTATTGGTGTCATTGTGTTGAGGAAAAAAAGAAATTGGATCACTCAGTTATCGATGGTGAAGAATTAAAATACCCTATAGGAGCAGTGGTTGTAACTGGTACATGGCTTAGATGGTATGCTATGAAGAACCCTAGGTTGTGGTTGTTCGAGGATTGGGAGACACACAAAAAGATTCTTCATTATTCAAACCTCATCGTTGCATCAAATGTCCACTTGATCAAATATGGGGGAAGAATGCATAATAAAACTCTCTGGATGGTTTGTGAGTCAGACCATGAGGCAATACTTGAGACAATCAAGGGTAGGGCAGACCTAATTGGTTCATTGGACTAAATGGAGATACAAAATATCGTAACATGTCAAATTTATATAGCACTGTAAATTAGGTGGACTATAAATTGCTCATGCATTACCCCGTATGTATAACGAGAAGTTTGTAAGATTTAATGACAACCTTTCTCTTCTATTTTTTGGGGAAATACCAGAAGGTTTTCTCTACCCATCTCTTTCCTCTGGTGCTCCTACCGAGCTGAGTTGTAAAAATCTTTCTCATTATTAATAAAAAAACTCTATGTTGTTATGCCAATGACTTGCAGGCACATAATACTTGGAAGGCCATGGAAGAGCCTTAAGGAACTAACTCAATTCAAGGATGCACTATCTCATTTCCTTTCCAACTTCTCCCTCTCTGAAATGGAAGGTTTACATTTTGGTTTATCCAAATAGTGTACCCTCCTAGGCCACCTAGTGTACATAGTGCCTCTACCACATCAAAACTCAAACCAGACTTCACAACTCTAATCAAGGTTCTAACACCTTACAATGCACTTGTTTCCAATAACCAAATCCTTATAATATAAATCTTATAACAAATAGATTCTTTAGACATAATCTAGAGTATTAGATAACCCTTCCACATGACTAAATTAATTAAACTCCAAGTTATTAAAATGAGAGATCTATACAATAACCACATCCTTATAATAGAAATCTTATAACAGAGATTTTTCATAGCATACATAGCATAATGTACAATAATAACCATAAACTATATTAATAATGTAACATACATAGAATAATTCATATATTCTTTACATACACTAAGATCCCAGTTCAACATTAACTTCCACACATTCAGTTCACAGTCACTTCTACCTCAAAACATCCAAACAAGCCCATTTTAACATAAACCCAAGCCAAAACCAACTTCTAAACAAGCCTACCATAAACACCACGTACAAAAAACCTAAAATCTTCTAACAAAACCTAACCTAGAGCAGTAGGAAACTTGGTAACAACCTTACTTCCTTCAGAAGCAGCATGCCTAGCTAGCTCTCTAGGCAGAACAAACTTGACAACAATCTCAATTTCTCTGGAGGAAAGTGTCATGATGTTTTTATATTTCATTAGAGAAGTAGCTTTAGGAGTAATCTTATAAAAAATATCAATCATGAAGCTCTCCATGATATCCATGTCAGCATTGGATATTCTCTTGGAGGGATGCACTTGTTTCAACACCTTGTATTCTCAGATTTCATTGCTTTGACTATTGAATCCTTTGTGGGCTTGAACATCACTTTATTTTCTTTTATCAGCTTTGGAGAATCCTTTACTTCATTCTCTCCTTTCATACCATCTTCTTTAAGACTGCACACCTTAGGTTTTCAGCAACTCCATATCCACCATATCAAACAAGTTCTTGGTTCATGCTTGTTTAGTCTTGCCAATTGGTTGGACCATCAACCAAATTCTTGATCACCTCTTCAAATGGTGATCAAAGTATTTGAATACCATTTTTCAAGTTGCATAACATATGTCAAAACAAAGACTATGTGTTTTGGAACATCACACCTTAAAATTGCTTATTCATGTTTCCCAACTAGGCCTAATAGGCTCAATTAACAAAGTAGCCCTATTAAGGACTCACTCCCAAACCTTGCCACTTTTAACAGTGTCTTAAAATGACTCTAATTAGAGGATTCTACCATCAATTTGAATATTTGACACTTCAAGATGTAAAAGCCCCAAATTGGTCCCAAAACCCCCTAGAAACTAGGGCTCACCCAATGTCTCATCTTCCAGCACCATAGAAATTGAACCAAAGTTGATTCACCATCATTTGACCATCCTATGATGGATTCATGCATAAAATACCCCCTCCAAAGGCTAGAATGTCTACTGTTGTACCCTTGCACCAATTTCATGACCCTTATGCACCTTTCAAACTCATCAAACTCCTTCAATCACCCTTAACATGCAAAATATTCTTCTTTCCTGCATTTCCAATGTTATAATTCTAAGTTACAAGGTTTGGATCCATCCCCAAGTGACAAAAAATACATAAAGGGGATGTATCAATGAATTGCCCTGTCTAGTAGCCCTGCAGTGAAGGAAAATGTCACTTATCTCTGAAACTTTCCAAAGGACTAATAAAAAAAATTACTTTTTTGAGTACCCTTTTCTTAGTACATTTTCATATCCAAAGGAAATATATGGTTGTTTGGGAGCATGTACTACTGCTCACCCCTATGGCTCCAAAAATGCATTAAAAGTGAGTGATTTAACAAAGGAACTATATGAAATAATTAACCCCAAGACTTCAAACTATAGAAAATTTCTTATTATGTCATAAAACCTCTAAATACCAAAGGAATTATACTAAGACCTCCTATAACCCCAAAAAACCCCAAATTTGGTCTCTTTAAACCCTTAAACCAAGGGTTTCTCAAATTGGTGCCCTCCAATAACTTCCAGGTTCAAATGGTTATTTTTTTCTGAGAACTAATACTTCTAGTTAATCTAAATTTAGTTGTTATAAAGATGAGATGTTAGTGAATGACTTCTTGCTAATACTACTCTTCCACCAGATCCAGATTTCAACCCTTTTGTGGATCTACAGGTGTAATCGCGAGCCCATAGGATTGGCCAAGAGAAAACTGTGATTGTATATCAACTGATTAGAAAATGTTCAGTTGAGGAGAAAATATTGCAACAATCAAGAAGAAAATGAAATCAAGCCTCAAATTGGTTCGTTAGTAGGCAAAGAATTTGGTCATGCACTTCATTCTAGCACCACAAATATTTCTATTAGAAATGCCTATTCATCAATGGCCTTTCATTTACGGGACTTGGGAAAATAGGTTACTCATGTTGAGCATTATCCCTAAAATGTAAGTTCATTGCCACCTTTGGCAAGACAGTCTCACTCCTCATTTATAACAAAGGGCATCCATCTATGGTCCAAGGTTTTAATTCAGCTGACAAGTGGAGAGCTTCTCAAGGTACTGATCTCTTTCATAGAGAAGTTCCTGATTCATCTCAAGGTTCTCATTTAGGTGACTAACTCCTTGGAGGTCCACAAATAGACCCATTAATTTCCAAAATTGGTAAAAGGGTAGATGCAATTTTGGAAAGAGTATCCCAATTGAAGAGAAATAGAAATTCCAGTGAGCATGAAGTTATTGAAGATCCAATGGGTGTATCTCCTCCATTGACAAATATAACTACTACTAGAGACTTGAGTTTAAATGGAGACTATCTATTCCCAAACATGTCCCAGTCAAGAAGATGAACCAGATGTTGCTTGAGTAAAGAAGATAGTGGTTTATTAAAGCATCTACATTATCCCACTTGCTATCAGTTACTACTTTTTGAGTGGCTTGCCAGTTGCTTCTATGTGGGATTTCTATAATATATAATGTCCTCATGCAAGTAAATGCCAATTTTTGTAAATATTTTCTCTTATAAAGGGTTAGTGAGCAATATCAAAGAAAAGGTTCTTGCATGGATCTGTAATGTCCCTATCTAGGACCTTACTCACTTTGCTTAAAACTCCTAATTAGAATTTGGATTTCTAATGCCTACTATGATATTATTTAATTTTTCCTTGCTCCTTACTGATTAATACTATAATGAATTTGTTATCCTTGTTTTGATTCTCTTAATTGAATATATATATATATATATATATATATATATATATATATATATATATATATATATATATATATATATATATATATATATATATATATATTCTGTTATATGAATGACTTGTAAAAGAATGAGGAGCTCAATTAGTGAGATTGTCCAAATATGATTATAATGACAAGGATTGAGTTTATTATAGATCCTAAAATTTTGTTCTCAAATGAGAAGTTTTTCTCCTATCTTTCCAACGTTGTGTATCTTTCCAACTATCGGTCATAGCATCAATCCATCTATTCCAATAGCTCTGAATGGCTGGGTAAATGCTAGTGGCAACCTCATTCACCACACACAGTCATTCGATCGATGTTGATGACTGCATGCTGAAGTGTCCCTCAAGGTCCCTTAAGCATGAAATCAGCGATCTTTGTGGGGTAGTAGCTCAGAGCTCATGTGAGGTAGCATGGATCTATCAGTTGCTATGAGACCGTGTTGTCAGGGCCTACAAAATCCTATCTCAGTTTTCAGAGATTCAAGTTTGTTTAAAATTGGCAACACATTCTCTGTCAATGTTAGAATTCATAGTGTTCCCCAGTTCAAATGGCCAATGTTACGTATCTTTCCAACCGTCGATCATAGCATCGATTGATCTATTCCAACAACTCCAAATGGATGGGTAAATGCTGGTGGCAACCTCATTCACCATGCACAGTCATTCGATCAACGCCAATGACTCCATGTTGAAGTGTCCCTCAAGGTCCCTTAAGCATGAAATCAATGAAATTTGTTTGGTATTATCTCAGAGCTCATGCACGGTAGCATGGATTTGTCAATTTCTATGTGACCATGTTGTTGGGGCCTACAAAAGCCTATCTCAGTTTTCAGAGATTCAAGTTTGTTTAAAATTGGCAACACATTCTCAGTCGATGTTAGAACTCATAGTGTTGCCCAATTCAAATGGCCAATGTTGTGTATCTTTCCAACCATTGGTCATAGCATTGATCCATCTATTTCAACAGCTCCAAATGGTTGGGTAAATGCTAGTGGTAACCTCATTCACCATGCACATTCCTTCGATCACCGCTGATGACTCTGTTCTGAAGTGTCCCTTAAGCATGAAATCATCAATCTTTGTGGGGTTGTATCTTGGAGCTCGTGTGAGGTAGCATGGATCCATCAGGTGCTATAGGGCTGTGTTGCTAGGGCCTACAAAAGCTTGTCTTGGTTTTTAGAGCTTCAAGTTCATTTAAAATTGGTAACACATTCTCGGTTGATATTAGAACTCACAGTGTTCCTCAGTTCAAATGGACAACATTGTGTATCTTTCCAACCGTCAGTTGTAGCATTGATATGTCTATTCCAATAGCTCCAAATGGTTAGGTAAATGCTAGTGGCAACCTCATTCTCCATGCATAATAGTTCCATCATTGTCGACGACTCCATGCCAAAGTGTCCCTCAAGGTCCCTGCAGCATGAAATCAGCAATCTTTGTGGGGTCATATATCAGAGCTCATGTGAGGTAGCATGGATACATCAGGTGCTACAGGATTGTGTTGTCGGGGCCTACAAAAGTCTATCTCAATTTTCAAAGATTCAAGTTCGTTTAAAATTGTCAACATATTCTCGATCGATTTCAGAACTCATAGTGTTCCTCAGTTCAAATGGCCAATGTTGTGTATCTTTCCAACCGTCAATCGTAGCATCAATCTGTCTGTTCCAATAGCTCCAAATGGCCAGGTAAACACTAGTGGAAACCTCATTTGGCTCACACAATCATTCGACCCCCACCGATGACTCCATGCTGACGTGTCCCTCAAGGTCCCTTCAGCATGAAATTGATGATCTTTGTGGGGTCATATCTCAGAGCTCATGCAAGGTAGAATTGATCTATCAGGTGCTATGGGACCATGTTGTCGGGGCCTACAAAATATTGTCTTAGTTTTCAGAGATTCACTTTCATTTAAATTTGGCAACACATTCTCGGTCGATGTCAAAACTCAAAGTGTTCCTCAGCTCAAATGACCAATGTTGTGTATCTTTCAAACCGTTGGTCATAGCATCAAACCATTAGGTGATATAGAACCATGTTTCCGAAGCCTAAAATAACCTATCTTAGTTTACAAAGATTCAAGTTTGTTTAAATTTGGCAACACATTCTTGGTCGATGTCAGATCTCACAGTGTTCCTTAGTTCAAACGGCCAACATTGCATATCCTTCCAACCATTAGTCATAGAAATGAACCATCTATTCCAATAGCTCTGAATGGCTGGGTAAATGCTAGTGGCAACCTTATTCACTACGTACAGTAGTTTTATCCCCACTAATGAATCTGTGACAAAGTGTCCCTCAAGGTCCCTTCAACATGAAATCAGTGATCTTTGCAGGGTCATATCTTAGAGCTCGTGCGAGGTAGAATTTATCCATTAATTGTTACGAGACCATTTTGCCAGGGCCTACAAAATTCTATCTTGGTTTTTAGAAATTCAAATTTGTTTAAATTTGGCAACACATTCTCAGTCGATGTCAGAACTTAAAGTGTTCCTAAGTTCAAACAGCCAATGTTGCATATCTTTTTGCTCATGTGAGGTAGCATTGATCCATCAGGTGCTACAGGACCATGTTTCTGGGGCCTACAATAACCTGTCTCAGTTTTCAGATATTGAAGTTCATTTAAATTTGGCAACACATTCTCGGTAGATGTCAGAACTCAAAGTGTTCCTTAGTTCAAATGACCAACATTGTGTATCTTTCAAACCGTTGGTCATAGCATGAAACCGTTAGGTGCTATAGGACTATGTTGCTGGGGCCTACAATAACCTATCTCAATTTTTAGAGATTCAAGTTCATTTAAATTTGATGAAGGGTGCTCCCCTTAATACCACAAACACATAACAGAAACAAAGAAACAACAACAACAATATGCAAGAACATAAAATTGGCTTCTTATTATCTCCACAAATGTGGAATTACAAAATTTCAAAATTACAATATGCAAAGCTACATGGGCATTCCCTTATAATATTCTGTAGGACAAAGCCTCAAATTATTACCCAGATCTACCACCCAGAATTGCCCTAGACAACACTACGAGCCTTCTATAAATAGGCAATTTCCACCGCCCGAGAAGGTTCCAGAATTTTAACCCATAGGGCCAACCAAACTTAGAATTATTTTATTTTTACAATTTATTACATCAAAGTCAGCTCAAAATAACTTTTGAAACCCGAATAGAAATTTTGAAGGAAAATTATTTTCCACCATTTTAGGTGATCCAACTTCCGAGGACCATAAGTCATCGCCAGTTGACCCGATTGACTATTATGACCCCATTCTAGAAAGGCCATGAAGCATTCTATAGGCTTGACTTGCACAAGCACCCATCACCCAAATTCTTGACCTTATTCAGGACCTCTATAGCCTTCAAAACTAAGTTCAAAGTTTCTGTACCCTGCTGCCAGTACCGAAAATCTTCAATATCTACAAAGCTAGACTTGATCTGTCAATGAAACTTTATTGGCAAACTGATATGACTGAGATGAACCTCCACATGTGAAATCAGAACATTCCAAGATCATATGACCAACTTACTAAAAGTAGCAAGTTTCCATAAATAGCAGCTCTACACAAGATAACCCTTATTGAATGCAAAAATAGAAATATTTTTTGGGTGATGCAAGATTGCTCTTACACCTAGGATGCTCTTGCATCAGACACCTGGGGTAATTTGAGAAGTGACCCTATCATGACTCAGGTGTGCAAAGGAAAACAAAGATGCTTAACCTCCTCCCTTGTTAGCCATGATGAATCTTCAATAGGTTGTCCTTTCCACTTGACTAGATATTTTTCATATGTTCTGTTCCTTGTGCTTCTACCAACATGACTATCTAGTATGTCTTCAATCTCCTTGGTATCTAAACTACTTGCTGGAATACACCACCATGCTGCCTGAAATTCCTTATGCCTCTTTTTTTGATCTACCTTAGCTTTATACTATGCATTCATCTTGGAAATTTGCTTCCTCACCTCCTCATGGATGTTCTTCAAATGTTCTACAAAATCTTCAGCTTCAGCACTACTTATTTCTCCTCTATCTATCTTCCTCAACTCAGATGCATTTCTGGGACTACTTCCATATACAATCTATGGATGATGTGATGAACTAAACTTCAAATCTATCTTCAACTCTTCACTTTTTGCTAGTGTCATTCTGTGTGCTACCTTATTTGGCAAACTAGCTCCTAGAATCAAATCTATTTGATGATTGATCTTTCTTATTGGTGGTAATCCATCAGGCACATTATCAAATATAATATCCTGAAACTCATTCAATAATTCTACAACTTCTACAGGTACATCTTCTACTTCCTCTTTCCCATCCTTTGGAATTAAGGTGAAACACATATGCTCATGCTGCATACCATCTAAGAAATTTCCTCTATCAACAAAAGTTATTCTTGCATTACCACATACCTTTTCTTCTATTTCTTTCACTAGTTTTAGCTTATGTCACACTCCATCCTTTATCAGGGAATAGGTATTCGCGTGACCATCATGTACAACACATCTGTAAAACTGCCATGGTCTACCCAACAACATATGACATGCATCCATAGATATGATATCATATAGTACCTCATCTTGGTACCCTCCGATCTTGAACTTCACTAGGCACTATTCACTTACCATGACCTTGTGGTCATCTTGCACCCAGGCAACCTGATATGGATGTGGATATTTCTATCTCTTGAGCTTCAACTTTGTCACCATCTCTTCTAACACCAAATTTTTAGTACTGCCACTATCAATAATCACATCACAACACTAACCCTCACACTTGCACCTGGTGAGAAACAGGCTCCTCCTTTGCTTAGGTTCATTCTCACCACTTAACATGACTCTTATGTTAATCAATGTTTCTCCTTTTTTAGTATCTTTAGAATATGATGATTTGGCATCTTCATCTACATGCGCAACTCTGGCCTGGCCTTCGTTTCTCCTATTTGTCCTTCCTTGGCATTGAGGACATTCAAATACCCTATGACCTTCTTCTCCACAGTGAAAACATGTTCCACGGAAGCCTCCTCTTCCAGATCCTTGTCCTCTTTCTCTTCCTCTCTGATCTCTATTACTCTGATTATGGAAATGATTGAAATTATCTCCTCTCTGATTCTAATTGTTACTGGCCTCATCCTACTTTTTTGGATCTTCATTTCGATCTCCATGGGACCATCCACCAGATCTGCTATCATGACCTCTTTCATTGTGTCTTCTCTCAAACTTCTTGTTCATCTTTTCCTCTACTTTTAGGGCAAACTGGTATGCCTCTTCAATATTGTTTATTTGAACTAGACTCAATTCTTCCTAAATGCTCGGCCTCAGCCCATTAAGGTAATGGGAAAATTTCTCCTTATCAGATTTTGCATGGCTTGTTCTCATGAGGAGTCGATAGAACTCCTTTGTATACTTTGCATTTTCTTCAGTAGGTTAAGCTCATAATCAATAGGAATGAACTATCAATTTAATTTATCTACCATTCGATCCCATCTTGTGATTTTATCTTTCCCTCTTCTATTTCACTCCAATTGAATCTCTTGCCACCAGATCTTCGCATGACCTTTTAGTCTAGCCTTCAAAAATTTGACCCTATCAGGATCCTCAACATCTTCATACTCAAAATATTCCTCACATTCATTGATCTAGTCGATCAATTCTTTTGGGTTAAGATTTCCAAAAAATGTAGGAACCTCAATCTTAGGTCTTTTCCCAATCTTGGAAATGGCCCAAAAAAGTCTTTCTTCCTCCTGGTTCACAATTTCAACTTCTCCTTCTTGATCTTCTTCTTCAACTTCATCCTCGCTTTCGTTTATGATATTAAGATTCATTCCTCTACAAATCTCTTCTTGCAATGCTCACACTTGTCTCTGGAGTGCTCTAACCTCAGGTGTTACAACACCAGCTCTTCCACCACGTTCTCTTTGTGGAGGCATTTTCACGCATATCGTCGAAACCCTAACCATGGTTCTGATGCAAACTGCCTCACAGTCGGTGATCTATTTACATAGATACCCTAACCCATGGTCCTGGTGCAAACTACCTCATAGTCAGTGATCTATTTACACACTTAGGAACTCCCGCTCTGATACCACTTGATGAAGGGTGCTCCCCTTAATACCACAAACATATAATAGAAATAGAGAAACAACAACAACAATATGCAAGAATAGAAAATTGGCTTCTTATTATCTCCACAAATGTGGAATTACAAACTTTCAGAATTAAAATATGCAAAGCCACATGGGCATTCCCTTACAATATTTTGTAGGACAAAGCCTTGAATTGTTACCTAGATCTACCACCCAGAACTACCCTAGACAACACTACGAGCCTTCTTTAAATAGGCAATTTCCACCACCCGAGAAGGTTCCAGAATTTTAACCCATAGGGCTGACCAAACTTAGAATTATTTTATTTTACAATTTATTACATCAAAGTCAGCTCAAAATAACTTTTGAAACTTGAACAAAAATTTTGAAGGAAAATTATTTTCTGCCATTTTAGGTGATCCAACTTCTGAAGACCATAAGTCATCGCCAGTTGACCTGATTGACTATTATGACCCCATTTTGGAAAGGCCACGAAGCATTCTACAGGCTTGACTTGTGCATGTGCACATCACCCAAATTATCAACCTTGTTTGGGACCTCTATAGCCTTCAAAACTAAGTTCAAAGTTTTTGTACCCTGATGCTAGTACCAAAAATCTTCAATATCTACAAAGCTAGACTTGATCTGTCAATGAAACTTTACTGGTAGATTGATATGACTAAGATGAACCTCCACATGTGAAATCAGAACATTCTGAGATTGTATGACCAACTTACTAAAAATAGCAAGTTTCCATAAATAGCAGCTCTACACAAGATAGCCCTTATTGAATGCAAACATAGAAATATTTTTGGGGTGATGCAAGATTTCTCTTACACCCAGGATGCTCTTGCATCAAAATTTGGCAACACATTCTTGGTCAATGTCAGAACTCACAGTGTTCCTCAATTGAAATAACCAACGTTGCGTATCCTTCCAATCGTCAGTTGTAGCAACGAACCATTTGTTCCTACAGCTTCGAACGGTTGGGTAAATGCTAGTGGCAACCTTGTTTGGCATGCATAGTCATTTGATCCCCATTGATGACTTTGTGCTGAAGTGTCCCTCAAGGTCCCTTTAGCATGAAATCGATGATCTTTGCATGGTCCTATCTTGGAGCTCCTGTGAGGTAGAATCAATCTATTAGGTGCTACGGGACCGTAATGTCGAGGCCTACAAAAGCCTATCTTAGTTTTTAGAGATTCAAGTTTGTTTAAAATTGACAACACATTCTCGATCGATGTCAAAACTCATAGTGTTCCTCAGTTCAAATGGCCAACATTGCATATCTTTCCAACCATCAGTAGTAGCATTGAACCATCTATTCCAATAGCTCTGAATGGTGGGGTAAATGTTAGTGGCAACCTCATTTGACATGCACAATTATTCAATCCCCGCCGATGACTCCGTGCTAAAGTGTCCCTCAAGGTCCTTCAGCATGAAATCAGTGATCTTTGTGGGGTCATATGTCAGAGCTCGTGCGAGGTAGAATCAATCTATCAGGTGCTATTAGACCATGTTGTTGGGGCCTACAAAAGCCTATCTCAATTTTTTAGAGATTCAAGTTCATTTAAAATTGGCAACACATTCTCAGTCAATGTCAGAACTCACAATGTTAATATTGCGTATCTTTCCAACCATCAATTAGAGCATCAATCTATCTATTCCAATAGCTCCAAATGGCTAGGTAAATGATAGTGGAAACCTCATTCGACATGCAGAATCATTTGATCCCCTTCGACGACTCTGTGCTGAAGTGTCCCTCAAGGTCCCTTCAGCATGAAAACAATGATCTTTGCGGGGTCATATCTCAGAGCTCATGTGAGGTAGAATTGATCCATCAGGTGCTACGAGACTGTGTTGTCAGGGCCTCCAAAAGCCTGTCTCGATTTTCAGAGATTCAAGTTCATTTAAAATCAACAACACATTCGCCGTCAATGTTAGAACTCAGTGTTCCTCAGTTCAAATGGCCAACATTGCATATCTTTCCAACCGTCAGTCATAGCATCAATCTATCTATTCCAATAGCTCTAAATGGTCAGGTAAATGCTAGTGGAAATCTCATTTGGTACACACAATCATTCGATCGCCACCAATGACTTTATGCTGAAGTGTCCCTCAAGGTCCCTTCAACATGAAATCAGTGATCTTTGCGGGGTCATATCTTGGAGCTCATGCAAGGTAGAATAAATTTGTTAGGTGCTATGGGACTATGTTTTTAGGGCCTACAAAAGCCTATCTCAGTTTTCAGAGATTCAACTTCATTTAAAATTGGCAACACATTCTCAGTTAATGTTAGAACTCAAAGTGTTCCTCAGTTCAAATAGCCAACGCTATGTATCCTTCCAACCGTCGGTCGTAGGAACAAACTGTATGTTCCAATAGCTCTGAATGGTTGGGTAAACACTAGTGGCAACCTCGTTTGGCATGCATAGTCATTCGATCCCCACTGACAACTTCATGCTGAAGTGTCCCTCAAGGTCCCTTCAGCATGAAATCGGTGATCTGTGTTGGATCATATGTTGGAACTCATGCGAGGTAGAATCAATCTATCAAGTGCTACAGGACCATGCTATCGGGGCCTACAAAATCCTATCTTAGTTTTTAGAGATTCAAGTTTGTTTAAAATTGGCAACGCATTCTCGGTCAATGTCAGAACTCAGTGTTCCTCAGTTCCAATGGCCAACATTGCGTATCTTTTCAAACCATCGGTCATAGCATTGATCTGTCTATTCCAACAGCTTTGAATGGTTAGATAAACAATAGTGGAAACCTCATTCGATATGCACAATCATTCGATCTACCGAGGACTCCGTGCTGATGTGTCCCTCAAGGTCCCTTTAGCATGAAATCAGTGATCTTTGTGGGGTCATATCTTGGAGCCCGTGCAAGGTAGAATCAATCGGTTAGGTGGTACGAGACCGTGTTGTTGGGACCTACAAAAGTATGTCTTAGTTTTCAGAGATTCAACTTTGTTTAAAATCAGCAACACATTCTTGATCCATGTTAGAACTCAAAGTTTTCCTTAGTTCAAACAACTAACATTGCGTATCCTTCCAACTATCAGTCATAGCAATGAACCGTCTATTCCAATAGCTCTAAATGGTCAGGTAAACGCTAGTGGAAATGTCATTTAACATGCATAGTCATTCGATGCCCATTGATGACTCTGTGCTAAAGTGTCTCTCAAGGTCCCTTCAGCATGAAATCAATGATCTTTTTAGGGTCATATCTCAGGGCTCATACGAGGTAGAATCAATCTGTCAAGTGCTACGGGACCATGTTGTCAGGGCCTACAAAATCCTATCTTAGTTTTTGTAGATTCAACTTTGTTTAAATTTGGCAACACATTCTTGGTCAATGTCAGAACTCAAAGTGTTCCTTAGTTCAAATGACCAACATTGTTTATCTTTCAAACTGTCGGTCGTAGCATCGAACCGTCTATTCCAACAGCTCTGAATGGTCAAGTAAATACTAGGGGCAACTTCTTTTGGCACACACAATCATTCGAACCCCATCGATGACTCCGGGCCAAAGTGTCCCTCAAGGTCCCAAATGCATGAAATCAACAATCTTTGCAGGGTCATATCTTAGAGCTCATGCGAGGTAGCATGGATCCATTAGGTGCTACGGGACCATGTTCCCAAGGCCTACAATAGCATTTCTTGATTTTTAGAGATTCAAGTTTGTTTATATTTGGAAACACATTATTGGTCGATGTTAGAACTCATAGTGTTCCTTAGTGGAAAATGACCAACGTTGCATATCTTTCCAACCGTCAGTTGTAGCATCGAACCATCTATTTTGATAGCTATGAATGGTCAGGTAAATGCCAGGGGAAACCTCATTTAGCTTGCACAGTCATTTGAACCCTATCGATGACTCTAGGCAAAAGTGTCCCTCAAGGTCCCAACAACATGAAATTAATGATCTTTGTGTGGTCATATCTCAGAGCTCGTGCAAGGTAGCATTGATCTGTCAAGTGCTACGAGACCATGTTGATGAGGCCTATAATAGCCTATCTCTATTTTTAGTAATTCAAGTTCATTTATATTTGGAAACACATTCTTAGTCAATGTTAGAACTCACAGTGTTCCTTATTTCAAATGGTCAACATTGCATATCTTTCCAACCATTGGTTGTAGCATCGAACTGTTTATTCCAATAGCTCTAAATGGCTGATTAAATGCTAGGGGAAATCTTGTTTGGCACGCACAGTCATTCAAACCCCATCGATGAATCTAGGCTGAAGTGTCTCTCAAGGTCTCTTAAGCATGAAATTAGAGATCTTTTTGGGGTCCTATCTCAGAGCTCATGTGAGGTAGCATGGATCCATCAGGTGCTATAGGAATGTGTTGCTAAGGAATACAAAAGCCAATCTTATTTTTTAGAGATTCAAGTTCGTTTAAAATTGGCAACACATTCTCGGTTGATGTCAGAACTCATAGTGTTCCTTAGTTCAAATGGCCAACGTTGCATATCTTTCCAACCATCAGTCGTAGGATCAATCCATCTATTCTGAAAGCTCTAAATGGCTGGGTAAACACTAGTGGAAACCTCATTCGGTACACATAGTCATTCAAACCCTACTGATGACTCTGGGACAAAGTGTCCCTCAAGGTCTCTTAAGCATCAAATCAGTGATCTTTGTATCTCAGAGCTCGTACCAGGTAGCATCAATCCATCAGGTGCTACGAGACCATGTTGCCAAAGCCTACAATAGAATGTCTCAATTTTTAGAGATTCAAGTTCATTTATATTTGGCAACACATTCTCGATCGATGTCAGAACTCATAGTGTTCCTTAGTTCAAATAGCCAACATTGCGTATCTTTCAAACTGTCGATCATAGCATTGAACCGTTTGTTCTAACAACTTTGAATGGCTAGATAAATGCTACTGACAACCTTTTTTGGAACACATAGTTGTTTGAATGATGCTGACAACTCCTGGGTGAGCAATAGGATGAGTGCAAATATGTATTCTAGTGTTTGTCATTTACAATCAGTTAGTTTGTAAAAGCATAAGGTTGGACATCCACATCTGCCATTGTATTCTTATTAATAAAAGAACTCTTGCCAACATTAGGGTACCCATAGATCAAAATAGGCCTGGTTTTGGGGTCAATAGATGACAACCTTGCCATGTGCTGCCTCACCTATTTGAGTTCATGTCTTTATATTGTGACTATCCCGTGGAACAGGGAACACACCAATGAATATAAATGTGTGATTCCACGTGATCTTGGATAGGTTGTGACGTAGAAATATTGTCTTATATTATATTTATATATTTATGCATTCATTTCATTACTTTTGTTATTATTACAATCAAGGAATTAACTGTTATTGAGGATAGTGACTGGCATTTGTAGCACAGTCAGCAAGTTAAACATACATCGATAAACATACAAACATAACTATAAGGCATGGGAAATTTAAAAAGTATAAGACATTCACATAAACATAAATTAGTATACATCAATACACCAAACACATGAATTTCATACCTAAAACATAAAAAAAAAAAATTCATAGGGCATTGAATATATTCAATATAGTAAAACTGGCTTCCTCAAAGCCAAATGGATGTACAATGTATCACTTATACAATATACAAAAAATATGTCCAATAATGCCATATAGGCATACAATCCATATCCCTAATCTAATCCTTTCTCGCCAGGGGAAGAAAACAAATCATGAGCTATCTTTGATTGTCGCATCGATTGAGATGTAGTGGATGTTGTAGTCTTCTGAGTGCACTCACTTGTCCTCCTGTCTAGACTCTTCTGTAGCTCAACTTGATAAAAAAAAAATTAGATAGAGATAACTAATATACATCAAAATTGAATTATACAATGACATAAAATTGAATATTCTCTTACCGCTAGCAAATAGTCACTATGTTCATCCATCAAAGGTGCATGCTGGCGATCTGGAGTAATAAGTCCCTACAATAATGATCAAAATAATAATTAAAATACATACATGAATATCATTATAAAATTCAATAAAAACTATTAAAATAAAAATTAAAGTTAAGTGATATCTTTCATACCTCAGTCAGTGCTTTAGAACTAGCTACTGCTATAGCTACTCCACGATCCAAAGTATCACAGACAGAAGGAGGAGTCTCTGATGTCAAAAGCTGAAAATGAAACAAAAAAAGTATTATGCAGTTATCATGATTACATATATTTTTTACAACCCTACTAATGAGTAAATGATACCTCAGTAAAGGTTCCACTGCATCCTCTGGTGTGCGGTGTCGAAGTTGAAGCTCTAACATTCAACTAGTGCACATGTACATGGAAAATTATAAGATAACCATTCATATAAGAATGTACTACTGACATGTTAATTTGATGCAGGAGCATCCTGGGTGTAAGAGCAATCTTGAATCACCCAAAAATATTTATGTTTTTATATTCAATAAGGGTTATTTTGTGCAGAGCTGCTATTTATGGAAAGTTACTATTTTTGGTAATTTTCGTATGTGCTCAGAATGATCTGATTTCTTTCTTGGAGGTTCATTTTGGTCATATAAGTCTGCCAGTAAAGTTTCATTGCCAGGTCAAGTGTATATTGGAAGATATTGAAGATTTTTGGTATTGGCAGCAGGGTACAGAAACTTTGAACTCAGTTTTGAAGGCTTTAGAGGCCCTGGATGAGGTCAAAAATTTGAGTGATGGGCGCTTGCGCGGGTCAAGCCTGTAGAGCGCTTCGTGGCGTTTCCAAAATGGGGTTATGGTAGCCGAGCGGGTCAACTGGTGATGACTTATGGTCTTCGGAAGTTGGACCACCTGAAATGGCGGAAAATAATTTTCTTCAAAATTTCTGTTCGGGTTTCAAAGGTTATCTTGAGCCGACTATGATGTAATAAAATGTAAAATAAAATAATTCTAAGTTTGGTCGGCCTTATTGGCTAAAATTCTGGAACCTTCCCAGGCGGTGGATAATTGCCTATATAAGGAAGGCTGTATTATTGTCTTAGGCAGTTCAGAATAGTTCTAGGTAGTAGATCTGGGTAATAATACGAGGCTTTGTCCTACAGAATATTGTAAGGGAATGCCCACGTGGCTTTGCATATTGTAATTCTGAAAGTTTGTAATTCCACATTTGTGGAGATAATAAGAAGCCAATTTTTCTGTTCTTGCATATTGTTGTTGTTTCTCTATTTCTGTTATGTGTTTGTGGTATTAAGGGGAGCACCCTTCATTAAGTGGTATCAGAGCAGGAGTTCCTGAGTGTGTAAATAGATCGCGGACTGTGAGGTAGTTTGCACCAGGACCGTGGTTAGGGTTTCAGCGTGCATCGCGAAAAAAAAAAAAAATGCCTCCACGAAGAGAACGTGGCGGAAGGGCTGGTGTTGTGACACATGAGGTTAGAGAACTGCAGAGACAAGTGCGAGCATTGCAAGAAGGGATTCGCAGAGGAATGAATCTTAATGTAAGAGAAGAAAGTGACGATGAAGCGGAAGAAAATTTTGATCAGGAAGGAGAAGGCGAACTTCTGAACCCAGAAGAAGAAAGGCTTTTTCGAGCCCTTTCCAAGATCGGGAAGAGACCTAAGATCGAGGTTCCTCCATTTTCAAGGAATCTTAACCCAGAAGAATTGATCGACTAGATCAATGAATGTGAGAAATATTTTGAGTATGAAGATGTTGAGGATCCTGATAGGGTCAAATTTGCAAAGGCCAGACTGAAAGGTCATGCGAAGATTTGGTGGCAAGAGGTTCAATTGGAGCGAAATAGAAGAGGGAAAGATAAAATCACAAGATGGGATCGGATGGTGGATAAATTGAAGCGACAGTTCATTCCTGTTGATTATGAGCTTGACCTACTAAAGAAAATGCAAAGTTTGAAGCAAGTAGGAAGATCTGTTCAGGAGTATACAGAGGAGTTCTATCGACTCCTCATCAGAACGGGCCATGCAGAAGCTGATAAGGAGAAAGTTGCCCGTTACCTTAAAGGGTTGAGGCCGAGCATTCAGGAGGAGCTGAATCTGGTTCAAATGAATAGTATTGAAGAGGCATACCAGTTTGCCCTAAAAGTAGAGGAAAAGTTGAACAAGAAGTTTGAGAGCAGACAAAACGGAAGGGGTCACGGTGGACGATCTGGTGGACAGTCATATGGTGGCCGAAATGAAGATCCAAAAAAAAAGGATGAGGCCAGTAGCAATCAGAATCAGCGAGGAAATAATTCCAATCGCTTCCAGGATCAGAATAATAGAGATCAGAGAGGAAGAGGAAGAGGACAAGGATCTGGAAGAGGTGGCTTCCGTGGATAATGTTTTCACTGTGGAGAGGAAGGTCATAGGGCATTTGAATGTCCTCAACACCAAGCAAGAACAGATAGGAGAAATGAAGGCCAGGCCAGAGTTGCACATGTAGATGAAGATGCTAGATCATCAACTTCTAAAGATGCTGAAAAAGGAGGAATGTTGATTAACAGAAGAGTCCTATTGAGTGGTGAGAATGAACCTGAGCAGAGGAGGAGCCTGTTTCGCACCAGGTGCAAGTGTGAAGGTAAGTGTTGTGATGTGATTATTGATAGTGGAAGCACTGACAATTTGGTGTTAGAAGAGATGGTGACAAAGTTGAAGCTCAAGAGACAGAAACACCCACATCCATATCGGATTGCCTGGGTACAGGATGACCACAAGGTCATGGTCAATGAACAATGCCTAGTGAAGTTCAAGGTTGGTGGATACCAAGATGAGGTATTGTGTGATATCATATCTATGGATGCATGTCATATGTTGTTGGGTAGACCATGGCAGTTTGACAGATGTGCTGTACATGATGGTCGTGCGAATACCTATTCCCTGACAAAGGATGGAGTGCGGCATAAGCTAAAACCATTGAAGGAGACTGAAGAAAAGGTATGTGGTAATGCAAGGATAACTTTTGTTGATGGAAGAAATTTCCTAGATGGTATGAGGCATGAGCACGTATGTTTTGCTTTAATTCCAAAAGCTGGTAAAGAGGAAGTAGAAGATGTTCCTGTAGAAGTTACAGATTTGTTGAATGAGTTTCAGCATATTGTATCCGATAACGTGCCTGATGGATTACCGCCAGTTAGGAAGATCAGTCATCAGATGGACTTGATCCCAGGAGCGAGTTTGCCGAATAAGGCAGCACACAGAATGACACCTGCAGAAAGTGAGGAGTTGAACAGACAAGTACATGAGTTGTTACAGAAAGGATTGATCCGTGAGAGTCTGAGTCCCTGTGCTGTACCAGCGGTATTAGCACCAAAGAAGAATGGAGAGTGGAGGATGTGTACAGATTCTAGGGCAATAAACAAGATCACAATCAAGTACAGGTTTCCATTGCCACGAATGGATGATATTATGGACTGTTTGAGTGGAGCTGTGTATTTCTCAAAGATAGATCTGAAGAGTGGATATCATCAGATTCGAATCAGAGAAGGAGACAAATGGAAGACTGCCTTCAAGACAAAGGAAGGACTGTATGAGTGGTTAGTCATGCCTTTTGGGCTAACCAATGCACCGAGCACTTTCATGCGGCTCATGAACGAGGTTCTGAAAGAATTTCTGGGTAAGTTTGTCATTGTTTACCTGGATGATATTTTGATCTTTAGTAAGACATTGGAGGAGCATATGATGCATATTCGTATGGTATTTGAGAAGTTGAGAGAAGAGAAATTGTTGATTAATTTGAAGAAGTGCAGTTTTGTGAAGAAAGAGTTAGTGTATTTGGGATTTGTAGTTTCAGCAGAAGGTCTGAAAATGGACCCAGAGAAGGTACAGGCTATCCTTGAATGGCCTACTCCAAGGAATGCTACTGAGGTAAGATCTTTTCATGGTCTAGCTAGCTTTTACAGAAAGTTTATCAGAAATTTTAGCAGTATTTGTGGACCCTTGACTGAAACAATGAGAGGGGATAGAAAAGAATTTAAGTGGACTAATGGGGCAGAAAAGAGTTTTCAAGTGTTGAAATAAAAAGTTACAGAACAACTTGTTTTAGCACTTCCAGATTTTAATAAGGTGTTTCAAGTGGATTGTGATGCTAGTGGTACTACAATAGGAGCTGTTATGAGCCAAGAAGGTAAACCTGTTGCTTATTTCAGTGAGAAGTTAAATGATGCCAAGAGGAAATATTCTGTTTATGATCAGGAATTTTATGCTATAGTCCAGGCATTAAAGAAGTGGAGACATTATCTACTTCCTAAGGAGTTTGTTTTGTATACTGATCATCAAGCTTTGCAATATTTGAATAGTCAAGGAAAGTTGAATCAGAGGTATTTGAAATGGGTTGAGTTTTTGCAGAGTTATACATTTATTTTGAAACACAGGAGTGGAAAGTCTAATAGGGTTGCAGATGCTCTTAGCAGAAGGCAGCTATTGCTGACAGAAATGCAGATTGAAGTGGTTGGGTTCAAGGAACTCAATAATTTGTATCCAGAGGATCCTGATTTTGGTCAAGCTTGGAAAGCTTGTACAGAACCTGTTACTCTAGACAGGACGAAATGGTTGGATTTTATCATCCAGGATGATATGCTATTCAAAGGGAGTTAGTTGTGCATTCCACGAAGTTCTATGAGGGAGAATCTCATCAAGGAGAAGCATAGCGGAGGATTGGCTGGACATTTTGGTCATGATAAAACCCTTTCTTTAGTTAGTGAGAATTATTATTGGCCACAGTTGCAGCAAGATGTGAAGAAGTTTGTACAGAGTTGCAGAGTATGTCAGATGGTGAAAGGAGTGAAGCAGAATACAGGGTTGTATCAGCCATTACCTGTACCAGAGAATCCTTGGGAGGATATCAGCATGGACTTTGTTCTTAGTTTACCGAGGACTCAGCGGGGACATGATTCAATTTTTGTAGTGGTTGACAGATTTTCAAAGATGGCACATTTCATTCCCTGCAAGAAGACTAATGATGCTATTCATGTAGCAGAATTGTTTTTCAGAGAAGTAGTGAGACTTCATGGTTTGCCAAGGACCATAGTTTCAGATTGGGACACTAAGTTTGTTGGATATTTCTGGCGTACATTGTGGAAGAAGTTGAAGACAGATTTGAAATTTAGTTCATCGCATCATCCACAGACTGATGGATAGACAGAGGTAGTGAATAGAAGTTTAGGAAATTTGCTGAGATGTTTGGTTGGAGATAAGCCAACAGGATGGGATTTGATTTTACCACAGGCGGAATTTTCATACAATAATTCTGTCAATAGGAGCACTGGTAAATCACCATTCCAGATTGTATATGGAAGTAGTCCGAGAAATGCATCTGAATTGAGGAAGATAGATAAAGGAGAAATAAGTAGTGCTGAAGCTGAGGATTTTGCAGAACACTTGAAGAACATCCATGGGGAGGTGAGGAAGCATATTACCAAGATGAATGCACAGTATAAGGCTAAGGCAGATGAGAAAAGGAGGCATAAGGAATTTCAGGTTGGAGATGAAGTCATGGTTCATTTGCGAAAGGAAAGATTTCCAGTTGGTACATATAACAAGCTGAAAATGAAGAAGTTTGGACCGTGTAAGATACTGAAGAAACATGATTCAGGAAACGCATATGAGGTAGAATTTCCTACTGAGCTAAATATTTCACCAGTGTTTAACATTTCAGATTTGACAGAGTATCATGAAGGAGGTGTTGAAGATGAGATCATAGCAGCACAGCGGAGTATTCCAGCAACTAGTTCAGACACTAAGGAGATCGAAGATATACTGGACAGTCATGTTGGCAGAAGCACAAGGAATAGGACATATGAAGAATATCTGGTCAAGTGGAAAGGATGACCTATTGAAGATTCATCGTGGCTAACAAAGGAGGAGGTTAACCGTCTTGGTTTTCCTCTGCACACCTGAGTCGTGACAGGGTCACTTCTCAAATTACCCTGGGTGTCTGATGCAGGAGCATCCTGGGTGTAAGAGCAATCTTGCATCACCCAAAAATATTTATGTTTTTATATTCAATAAGGGCTATTTTGTGCAGAGCTGCTATTTATGGAAAGTTACTATTTTTGGTAATTTTTGTATGTGCTCAGAATGATCTGATTTCTTTCTTGGAGGTTCATTTTGGTCATATAAGTCTGCCAGTAAAGTTTCATTGCCAGGTCAAGTGTATATTGGAAGATATTGAAGATTTTCGGTATTGGCAACAGGGTACAGAAACTTTGAACTCAGTTTTGAAAGCTTTAGAGGCCTCGGATGAGGTCAAAAATTTGAGTGACGGGCGCTTGCGTTGGTAAAGCCTGTAGAGCGCTTCGTGGCATTTCCGAAATGGGGTTATGGTAGCCGAGCGGGTCAACTGGTGATGACTTATGGTCTTCGGAAGTTGGACCACCTGAAATGGCGGAAAATAATTTTCTTCAAAATTTCTGTTCGGGTTTCAAAGGTTATCTTGAGCTGACTATGATGTAATAAAATGTAAAATAAAATAATTCTAAGTTTGGTCGGCGTTATTGGCTAAAATTCTGGAACCTTCCCAGGCGGTGGATAATTGCCTATATAAGGAAGGCTGTATTATTGTCTTAGGCAGTTCAGAATAGTTCTGGGTAGTAGATCTGGGTAATAATTCAAGGCTTTGTCCTACAGAATATTGTAAGGGAATGCCCACGTGGCTTTGCATATTGTAATTCTGAAAGTTTGTAATTCCACATTTGTGGAGATAATAAGAAGCCAATTTTTCTGTTCTTGCATATTGTTGTTGTTTCTCTATTTCTGTTATGTGTTTGTGGTATTAAGGGGAGCACCCTTCATCAAGTGGTATCAGAGTAGGAGTTCCTGAGTGTGTAAATAGATCGCCGACTGTGAGGTAGTTTGCACCAGGACCGTGGTTAGGGTTTCAGCGTGCATCGCGAAAAAAAAAAAAAAAATGCCTCCACGAAGAGAACGTGGGGGAAGGGCTGGTGTTGTGACACCTGAGGTTAGAGAACTGCAGAGACAAGTGCGAGCATTGCAAGAAGAGTTTCGCAGAGGAATGAATCTTAATGTAAGAGAAGAAAGTGACGATGAAGCGGAAGAAAATTTTGATCAGGAAGGAGAAGGCGAACTTCCGAACCCAAAAGAAGAAAGGCTTTTTCGAGCCCTTTCCAAGATCGGGAAGAGACCTAAGATCGAGGTTCCTACATTTTCAGGGAATCTTAACCCAGAAGAATTGATCGACTGGATCAATGAATGTGAAATATTTTGAGTATGAAGATGTTGAGGATCCTGATAGGGTCAAATTTGCGAAAGCCAGACTGAAAGGTCATGCGAAGATCTGGTGGCAAGAGGTTCAATTGGAGTGAAATAGAAGAGGGAAAGATAAAATCACAAGATGGGATCGGATGGTGGATAAATTGAAGCGACAGTTCATTCCTGTTGATTATGAGCTTGACCTACTAAAGAAAATGCAAAGTTTGAAGCAAGCAGGAAGATCTGTTCAGGAGTATACAGAGGAGTTCTATCGACTCCTCATCAGAACGGGCCATGCAGAAGCTGATAAGGAGAAAGTTTCCCGTTACCTTAATGGGTTGAGGCCGAGCATTTAGGAGGAGCTGAATCTGGTTCGAATGAATAGTATTGAAGAGGCATACCAGTTTGCCCTAAAAGTAGAGGAAAAGTTGAACAAGAAGTTTGAGAGCTGACAAAACGGAAGGGGTCGCAGTGGACGATCTAGTGGACGGTCATATGGTGGCCGAAATGAAGATCCAAAAAAAAAGGATGAGGCCAGTAGCAATCAGAATCAGCGAGGAAATAATTCCAATCGCTTCCAGGATCAGAATAATAGAGATCAGAGAGGAAGAGGAAGAGGACAAGGATTTGGAAGAGGTGGCTTCCGTGGAACATGTTTTCACTATGGAGAGGAAGGTCATAGGGCATTTGAATGTCCTCAGCGCCAAGGAAGAACAGATAGGAGAAATGAAGGCCAGGCCAGAGTTGCACATGTAGATGAAGATGCTAGATCATCAAATTCTGAAGATGCTGAAAGAGGAGAAATGTTGATTAACAGAAGAGTCCTATTGAGTGGTGAGAATGAACCTGAGCAGAGTAGGAGCCTGTTTCGCACCAGGTGCAAGTGTGAAGGTAAGTGTTGTGATGTGATTATTGATAGTGGAAGCACTGACAATTTGGTGTCAGAAGAGATGGTGACAAAGTTGAAGCTCAAGAGACAGAAACACCCACATCCATATCAGATTGCCTGGGTACAGGATGACCACAAGATCATGGTCAATGAACAATGCCTAGTGAAGTTCAAGGTTGGTGGATACCAAGATGAGGTATTGTGTGATATCATATCTATGGATGCATGTCATATGTTGTTGGGTAGACCATGGCAGTTGACAGATGTGTTGTACATGATGGTCGTGCGAATACCTATTCCCTGACAAAGGATGGAGTGCGGCATAAGCTAAAACCATTGAAGGAGACTGAAGAAAAGGTATGTGGTAATGCAAGGATAACTTTTGTTGATGGAAGAAATTTCCTAGATGGTATGAGGCATGAGCATGTATGTTTTGCTTTAATTCCAAAAGATGGTAAAGAGGAAGTAGAAGATGTTCCTGTAGAAGTTGCAGATTTGTTGAATGAGTTTTAGCATATTGTATCCGATAACATGCCTGATGGATTACCGCCAGTCAGGAAGATCAGTCATCAGATGGACTTGATCCTAGGAGCGAGTTTGCTGAAAAAGGCAGCGAATAGAATGACACCTGCAGAAAGTGAGGAGTTGAACAGACAAGTACATGAGTTGTTACAGAAAGGATTGATACGTGAGAGTCTGAGTCCCTGTGCTGTACCAGCGGTATTAGCACCAAAGAAGAATGGAGAGTGGAGGATGTGTACAGATTCTAGGGCAATAAACAAGATCACAATCAAGTACAGGTTTCCATTGCCACGAATGGATGATATTATGGACTGTTTGAGTGGAGCTGTGTATTTCTCAAAGATAGATCTGAAGAGTGGATATCATTAGATTCGAATCAGAGAAGGAGACGAATGGAAGACTGCCTTCAAGACAAACGAAGGACTGTATGAGTGGTTAGTCATGCCTTTTGGGCTAACCAATGCACCGAGCACTTTCATGCGGCTCATGAACGAGGTTCTAAAAGAATTTCTGGGTAAGTTTGTCATTGTTTACCTGGATGATATTTTGATCTTTAGTAAGACATTGGAGGAGCATATGATGCATATTCGTATGGTATTTGAGAAGTTGAGAGAAGAGAAATTGTTGATTAATTTGAAGAAGTGCAGTTTTGTGAAGAAAGAGTTAGTGTATTTGGGATTTGTAGTTTCAGCAGAAGGTCTGAAAATGGACCCAAAGAAGGTACAGGCTATCCTTGAATGGCCTACTCCAAGGAATGCTACTAAGGTAAGATCTTTTCATGGTCTAGCTAGCTTTTACAGAAAGTTTATCAGAAATTTTAGCAGTATTTGTGGACCCTTGACTGAAACAATGAGAGGGGATAGAAAAGAATTTAAGTGGACTAATGGGGCAGAAAAGAGTTTTCAATTGTTGAAACAAAAAGTTATAGAACAACCTGTTTTAGCACTTCCAGATTTTAATAAGGTGTTTCAAGTGGATTGTGATGCTAGTGGTACTGCAATAGGAGCTGTTATGAGCCAAGAAGGTAAACCTGTTGCTTATTTCAGTGAGAAGTTAAATGATGCCAAGAGGAAATATTCTGTTTATGATCAGGAATTTTATGCTATAGTCCAGGCATTAAAGAAGTGGAGACATTATCTGCTTCCTAAGGAGTTTGTTTTGTATACTGATCATCAAGCTTTGCAATATTTGAATAGTCAAGTAAAGTTGAATCAGAGGCATTTGAAATGGGTTGAGTTTTTGCAGAGTTATACATTTGTTTTGAAACACAGGAGTGGAAAGTCTAATAGGGTTGCAGATGCTCTTAGCAGAAGGCAGCTACTGCTGACAGAAATGCAGATTGAAGTGGTTGGGTTCAAGGAACTCAATAATTTGTATCCAGAGGATCCTGATTTTGGTCAAGCTTGGAAAGCTTGTACAGAACCTGTTACTCTAGACAGGATGAAATGGTTGGATTTCATCATCCAGGATGATATGCTATTCAAAGGGAGTCAGTTGTGCATTCTACGAAGTTCTATGAGGGAGAATCTCATCAAGGAGAAGCATAGCGGAGGATTGGCTGGACATTTTGGTCGTGATAAAACCCTTTCTTTAGTTAGTGAGAATTATTATTGGCCACAGTTGCAGCAAGATGTGAAGAAGTTTGTACAGAGTTGCAGAGTATGTCAGATGGCGAAAGGAGTGAAGCAGAATACAGGGTTGTATCAGCCATTACCTGTACCAGAGAATCCTTGGGAGGATATCAGTATGGACTTTGTTCTTGGTTTACCGAGGACTCAGCGGGGACATGATTCAATTTTTGTAGTGGTTGATAGATTTTCAAAGATGGCACATTTCATTCCCTGCAAGAAGACTAATGATGCTATTCATGTAGCAGAATTGTTTTTCAGAGAAGTAGTGAGACTTCATGGTTTGCCAAGGACCATAGTTTCAGATCGGGACACTAAGTTTGTTGGATATTTCTGGCGTACATTGTGGAAGAAGTTGAAGACAGATTTGAAATTTAGTTCATCGCATCATCCACAGACTGATGGACAGACAGAGGTAGTGAATAGAAGTTTGGGAAATTTGTTGAGATGTTTGGTTGGAGATAAGCCAACAGGATGGGATTTGATTTTACCACAGACGGAATTTTCATACAATAATTCTGTCAACAGGAGGACTGGTAAATCACCATTCCAGATTGTATATGAAAGTAGTTCGAGAAATGCATCTGAATTGAGGAAGATAGATAAAGGAGAAATAAGTAGTGCTGAAGCTAAGGATTTTGCAGAACACTTGAAGAACATCCATGGGGAGGTGAGGAAGCATATTACCAAGATGAATGCATAGTATAAGGCTAAGGCAGATGAGAAAAGGAGGTATAAGGAATTTTAGGTTGGTGATGAAGTCATGGTTCATTTGCGGAAGGAGCGGTTTCCAGTTGGTACATATAACAAGATGAAAATGAAGAAGTTTGGACCGTGTAAGAAAATGAAGAAACATGATTCAGGAAACGCATATGACGTAGAATTGCCTACTGAGCTAAATATTTCACCAGTGTTTAACATTTGAGATTTGACAGAGTATCATGAAGGAGGTGTTGAAGATGAGATCACAGCAGCACAGTGGAGTATTCCAGCAACTAGTTCAGACACTAAGGAGATCGAAGATATACTGGACAGTCGTGTTGGTAGAAGCACAAGGAATAGGACATATGGAGAATATCTGGTCAAGTGGAAAGGATGACCTATTGAAGATTCATCATGGCTAACAAAGGAGGAGGTTAACCGTCTTGGTTTTCCTCTGCACACCTGAGTCGTGACAGGGTCACTTCTCAAATTACCCTGGGTGTCTGATGCAGGAGCATCCTAGGTGTAAGAGCAATCTTGCATCACCCAAAAATATTTATGTTTTTATATTCAATAAGGGCTATTTTGTGCAGAGCTGCGATTTATGGAAAGTTACTATTTTTGGTAATTTTTGTATGTGCTCAGAATGATCTAATTTCTTTCTTGGAGGTTCATTTTGGTCATATAAGTCTGCCAGTAAAGTTTCATTGCCAGGTCAAGTGTATATTGGAAGATATTGAAGATTTTCGGTATTGGCAGCAGGGTACAGAAACTTTGAACTCAGTTTTGAAGGCTTTAGAGGCCTCGGATGAGGTCAAAAATTTGAGTGACGGGTGCTTGCGTGGCTCAAGCCTGTAGAGCACTTCGTGGCATTTCCGAAATGGGGTTATGGTAGCTGAGCGGGTCAACTGGTGATGACTTATGGTCTTCGGAAGTTGGACCACCTGAAATGGCGGAAAATAATTTTCTTCAAAATTACTGTTCGGGTTTCAAAGGTTATCTTGAGCCGACTATGATGTAATAAAATGTAAAATAAAATAATTCTAAGTTTGGTCGGCCTTATTGGCTAAAATTCTGGAACCTTCCCAGGCGGTGGATAATTGCCTATATAAGGAAGGCTGTATTATTGTCTTAGGCAGTTCAGAATAGTTCTGGGTAGTAGATCTGGGTAATAATTCGAGGCTTTGTCCTACAGAATATTGTAAGAGAATGCCCACGTGGCTTTGCATATTGTAATTCTGAAAGTTTGTAATTCCACATTTGTGGAGATAATAAGAAGCCAATTTTTCTGTTCTTGCATATTGTTGTTGTTTCTCTGTTTCTGTTATGTGTTTGTGGTATTAAGGGGAGCACCCTTCATCAAGTGGTATCAGAGCAGGAGTTCCTGAGTGTGTAAACAGATCACTGACTGTGAGGTAGTTTGCACCAGGACCGTGGTTAGGGTTTCAGTGTGCATCGCGAAAAAAAAAAAAAAAAATGCCTCCACGAAGAGAACGTGGCGGAAGGGCTGGTGTTGTGACACCTCAGGTTAGAGAACTGCAGAGACAAGTGCGAGCATTGCAAGAAGAGATTCGCAGAGGAATGAATCTTAATGTAAGAGAAGAAAGTGATGATGAAGCGGAAGAAAATTTTGATCAGGAAGGAGAAGGTGAACTTCCGAACCCAGAAGAAGAAAGGCTTTTTTGAGCCCTTTCCAACATCGGGAAGAGACCTAAGATCGAGGTTCCTACATTTTCAGGGAATCTTAACCCAGAAAAATTGATCGACTGGATCAATGAATGTGAGAAATATTTTGAGTATGAAGATGTTGAAGATCCTGATAGGGTCAAATTTGCGAAGGCCAGACTGAAAGGTCATGCGAAGATCTGGTGGCAAGAGGTTCAATTGGAGCGAAATAGAAGAGAGAAAGATAAAATCACAAGATGGGATCGGATGGTGGATAAATTGAAGCGACAGTTCATTCCTGTTGATTATGAGCTTGACCTACTAAAGAAAATGCAAAGTTTGAAGCAAGCAGGAAGATCTGGTCAGGAGTATACAGAGGAGCTCTATCGACTCCTCATCAGAACGGGCCATGCAGAAGCTGATAAGGAGAAAGTTGCCCGTTACCTTAATGGGTTGAGGCCGAGCATTCAGGAGGAGCTGAATCTGGTTCGAATGAATAGTATTGAAGAGGCATACCAGTTTGCCCTAAAAGTAGAGGAAAAGTTGAACAAGAAGTTTGAGAGAAGACAAAACGAAGGGGTCACGGTGGACGATCTGGTGGACGGTCATATGGTGGCCGAAATGAAGATCCAAAAAAAAAGGATGAGGCCAGTAGCAATCAGAATCAGCGAAGAAATAATTCCAATCGCTTCCAGGATCAGAATAATAGAGATCAAAGAGGAAGAGGAAGAGGACAAGGATCTGGAAGAGGTGGCTTCCGTGGAACATGTTTTCACTGTGGAGAGGAAGGTCATAGGGCATTTGAATGTCCTCAGCGCCAAGGAAGAACAGATAGGAGAAATGAAGGCCAGGCCAGAGTTGCACATGTAGATGAAGATGCTAGATCATCAAATTCTGAAGATGCTGAAAGAGGAGAAACGTTGATTAACAGAAGAGTCCTATTGAGTGGTGAGAATGAACCTGAGCAGAGGAGGAGCCTGTTTCGCACCAGGTGCAAGTGTGAAGGTAAGTGTTGTGATGTGATTATTGATAGTGGAAGCACTGACAATTTGGTGTCAGAAGAGATGGTGACAAAGTTGAAGCTCAAGAGACAGAAATACCCACATCCATATCAGATTGCCTGGGTACAGGATGACCACAAGGTCATGGTCAATGAACAATGCCTAGTGAAGTTCAAGGTTGGTGGATACCAAGATGAGGTATTGTGTCATATCATATCTATGGATGCATGTCATATGTTGTTGGGTAGACCATGGCAGTTTGACAGATGTGCTGTACATGATGGTCGTGCGAATACCTATTCCCTGACAAAGGATGGAGTGCGGCATAAGCTAAAACCATTGAAGGAGACTGAAGAAAAGGTATGTGGTAATGCAAGGATAACTTTTGTTGATTGAAGAAATTTCCTAGATGGTATGAGGCATGAGCACGTATGTTTTGCTTTAATTCCAAAAGCTGGTAAAGAGGAAGTAGAAGATGTTCCTGTAGAAGTTGCAGATTTGTTGAATGAGTTTCAGCATATTGTATCCGATAACGTGCTTGATGGATTACCACCAGTCAGGAAGATCAGTCATCAGATGGACTTGATCCCAGGAGTGAGTTTGCCGAATAAGGCAGCACACAGAATGACACCTGCAGAAAGTGAGGAGTTGAACAGACAAGTACATGAGTTGTTACAGAAAGGATTGATCTGTGAGAGTCTGAGTCCCTGTGCTGTACCAGCGGTATTAGCACCAAAGAAGAATGGAGAGTGGAGGATGTGTACAGATTCTAGGGCAATAAAAAAGATCACAATCAAGTACAGGTTTCCATTGCCACGAATGGATGATATTATGGACTATTTGAGTGGAGCTGTGTATTTCTCAAAGATAGATCTAAAGAGTGGATATCATCAGATTCGGATCAGAGAAGGAGATGAATGGAAGACTGCCTTCAAGACAAAGGAAGGACTGTATGAGTGGTTAGTCATGCCTTTTGGGCTAACCAATGCACCGAGCACTTTCATGCGGCTCATGAACGAGGTTCTGAAAGAATTTCTGGGTAAGTTTGTCATTGTTTACCTAGATGATATTTTGATCTTTAGTAAGACATTGGAGGAGCATATGATTCATATTCGTATGGTATTTGAGAAGTTGAGAGAAGAGAAATTGTTGATTAATTTGAAGAAGTGCAATTTTGTGAAGAAAGAGTTAGTGTATTTGGGATTTGTAGTTTCAGCAGAAGGTCTGAAAATGGACCCAGAGAAGGTACAGGCTATCCTTGAATGGCCTACTCCAAGGAATGCTACTGAGGTAAGATCTTTTCATGGTCTAGCTAGCTTTTACAGAAAGTTTATCAGAAATTTTAGCAGTATTTGTGGACCCTTGACTGAAACAATGAGAGGGGATAGAAAAGAATTTAAGTGGACTAATGGGGCAGAAAAGAGTTTTTAATTGTTGAAACAAAAAGTTACAGAACAACCTGTTTTAGCACTTCCAGATTTTAATAAGGTGTTTCAAGTGGATTGTGATGCTAGTGGTACTGCAATAGGAGCTGTTATGAGCCAAGAAGGTAAACCTGTTGCTTATTTCAGTGAGAAGTTAAATGATGCCAAGAGGAAATATTCTGTTTATGATCAGGAATTTTATGCTATAGTCCAGGCATTAAAGAAGTGGAGACATTATCTTCTTCCTAAGGAGTTTGTTTTGTATACTGATCATCAAGCTTTGCAATATTTGAATAGTCAAGGAAAGTTGAATCAGAGGCATTTGAAATGGGTTGAGTTTTTGCAGAGTTATACATTTGTTTTGAAACACAGGAGTGGAAAGTCTAATAGGGTTGCAGATGCTCTTAGCAGAAGGCAGCTATTGCTGACAGAAATGCAGATTGAAGTGGTTGGGTTCAAGGAACTCAATAATTTGTATCCAGAGGATCCTGATTTTGGTCAAGCTTGGAAAGCTTGTACAGAACCTGTTACTCTAGACAGGACGAAATGGTTGGATTTCATCATCCAGGATGATATGCTATTCAAAGGGAGTTAGTTGTGCATTCCACGAAGTTCTATGAGGGAGAATCTCATCAAGGAGAAGCATAGCGGAGGATTGGCTGGACATTTTGGTCGTGATAAAACCTTTTCTTTAGTTAGTGAGAATTATTATTGGCCACAGTTGCAGCAAGATGTGAAGAAGTGTGTACAGAGTTGCAGAGTATGTCAGATGGCGAAAGGAGTGAAGCAGAATACAGGGTTGTATCAGCCATTACCTGTACCAGAGAATCCTTGGGAGGATATCAGCATGGACTTTGTTCTTGGTTTACCGAGGACTCAGTGGGGACATGATTCAATTTTTGTAGTGGTTGACAAATTTTCAAAGATGGCACATTTCATTCCCTGCAAGAAGACTAATGATGCTATTCATGTAGCAGAATTGTTTTTCAGAGAAGTAGTGAGACTTCATGGTTTGCCAAGGACCATAGTTTCAGATCGGGACACTAAGTTTGTTGGATATTTCTGGCGTACATTGTGGAAGAAGTTGAAGACAGATTTGAAATTTAGTTCATCGCATCATCCACAGACTGATGGATAAACAGTGGTAGTGAATAGAAGTTTAGAAAATTTGCTGAGATGTTTGGTTGGAGATAAGCCAACAGGATGGGATTTGATTTTACCACAGGCGGAATTTGCATACAATAATTCTGTCAACAGGAGCACTGGTAAATCACCATTCCAGATTGTATAGGGAAGTAGTCTGAGAAATGCATCTGAATTGAGGAAGATAGATAAAGGAGAAATAAGTAGTGCTGAAGCTGAGGATTTTGCAGAACACTTGAAGAACATCCATGGGGAGGTGAGGAAGCATATTACCAAGATGAATGCACAGTATAAGGCTAAGACAGATGAGAAAAGGAGGTATAAAGAATTTCAGGTTGGTGATGAAGTCATGGTTCATTTGCGGAAGGAGCGGTTTCTAGTTGGTACATATAACAAGCTGAAAATGAAGAAGTTTGGACTGTGTAAGATACTGAAGAAACATGATTCAGGAAACGCATATGAGGTAGAATTGCCTACCGAGCTAAATATTTCACCAGTGTTTAACATTTCAGATTTGACAGAGTATCATGAAGGAGGTGTTGAAGATGAGATCACAGCAGCACAGTGGAGTATTCCAGCAACTAGTTCAGACACTAAGGAGATTGAAGATATACTGGACAGTCATGTTGGCAGAAGCACAAGGAATAGGACATATGGAGAATATCTGGTCAAGTGGAAAGGATGACCTATTGAAGATTCATCATGGCTAACAAAGGAGGAGGTTAACCGTCTTGGTTTTCCTCTGCACACCTGAGTCGTGACAGGGTCACTTCTCAAATTACCCTGGGTGTCTGATGCAGGAGCATCCTGGGTGTAAGAGCAATCTTGCATCACCCAAAAATATTTATGTTTTTATATTCAATAAGGGCTATTTTGTGCAGAGCTGCTATTTATGGAAAGTTACTATTTTTGGTAATTTTTGTATGTGCTCAGAATGATCTGATTTCTTTCTTGGAGGTTCATTTTGGTCATATAAGTCTGCCAGTAAAGTTTCATTGCTAGGTCAAGTGTATATTGGAAGATATTGAAGATTTTCGGTATTGGCAGCAGGGTACAGAAACTTTGAACTCAGTTTTGAAGGCTTTAGAGGCCCCGGATGAGGTCAAAAATTTGAGTGACGGGCGCTTGCGCAGGTCAAGCCTATAGAGCGCTTCGTGGCATTTCCGAAATGGGGTTATGGTAGCCGAGCGGGTCAACTGGTGATGACTTATGGTCTTCGAAAGTTGGACCACCTGAAATGGCAGAAAATAATTTTCTTCAAAATTTCTGTTCGAGTTTCAAAGGTTATCTTGAGCCGACTATGATGTAATAAAATGTAAAATAAAATAATTCTAAGTTTGGTCGGCCTTATTGGCTAAAATTCTGGAACCTTCCCAGGCGGTGGATAATTGCCTATATAAGGAAGGCTGTATTATTGTCTTAGGCAGTTCAGAATAGTTCTGGGTAGTAGATCTGGGTAATAATTCGAGGCTTTGTCCTACAGAATATTGTAAGGGAATGCCCATGTGGCTTTGCATATTGTAATTCTGAAAGTTTGTAATTCCACATTTGTGGAGATAATAAGAAGCCAATTTTTCTGTTCTTGCATATTGTTGTTGTTTCTCTGTTTCTGTTATGTGTTTGTGGTATTAAGGGGAGCACCCTTCATCATAATTATAATGCATTATTACATATATACTTGTGGACTGAATGGTGACCTCACAAATCCAGGTGAAAGAATGTAATCATTGTGCCTCTAGATTTTGATAATAATTTGTCTAGTAATTTAATCATTCATTCATTAATTAAATATAATCAAGTAAATCAAATAATATGCAAATAAAGATACCTCGAGGAAAGTTGCACGATGCCCTTCGCTGTTTGTTGTGAATGTCGATGGTCCACCAGTGAACGTCTAATGCACATGCACAATAAATTATGATACAATTATTCATATAATTACATAATAATCAAATATATTAATTAAAATGTTTTATTCGATACATACTTGTGGAATTGATGATGATGTGTAAAAGGGGACATTAGGATCATTGCCACTTCCACTGCCACTGCCACCACCACTGACACTCTTGCCCTAAATTTTCATCATAATCAATAAATACTAAATTAAATAGTTATTCTTTTATAAATGAAATATGATCAAAGTAATTTAATGAACTTGGAAATATTTACCTATGTGTCAATGCCAAATGTCGTATTTAGAAATCTATCAGTTATCATTATAGAATCCTCTTCCTCTCTCTCTCTAGTACCAAATGTGCACAAGCATCCACATGACCGACAAATATGCACCCTCAAGGACTGACCATGGTCACCCTCAACTAAAGGAGTGGTACACTGAACGAGAGTCTGTATCAGAGCACTAATCATGCCTAGTGTGTCTGCCTCTACATGTTCCTTCATAATGGAAGGAATACTAACATGATCCACCTATGGCTTTCCAATAGCAGCCCTAGGTGTGTTAGGGTCATGATGTGCCCCCGCTCAATCAAATGATGACCCCCCTCATCTACCCTAAGAATCCAGAATGTCAAAATAATTTGGGACCTCGTTGAGTACAAACTCGCAATAGAGTTTCCTCAAGAAATATATAGGAACCTAATGATTGTTACAAGGAGGTGAATCAAAGACCATCCACCATCTCTCCCAAAAATTGTTTTTAATGTCTTCATTTATGCACCAATGAATTGGGAACCTCTTTGTTGTAGTTCTAAGAGTATTTGTGTCCCCTGGTTTTTTAAATAGCTTGTAAATTTCATCTTTTGTGATTTTTTTCTTTTTTATGTCCGCATAAGATAATTTATTTGCATAATATTGTTTTTTTTCTTCTCTTTTATCCCACCATAAATTAATTTTTCCACTAACAGCGCTTATGTGGGTTAAGATTGCTTCCAATGATTTTGCAAGTCTTTCCCTTCCAGGATTTGTACCACTAGAATCTTTTAACCTATTAATTAAAGATTCTAATTCTTTTTTCCCTCTTTCAATTTGGTTCATCAAATTTTTTTGTATTCCAGGAGGAGGTTTCTCGATTGGTGGATGTAATTGAGGTTCATTTTCTTCATTTATTTCTTCATTAGGTTCTTCGTTTGGTTCTTCATGAGGAGATGGAGGGTTTGGTAAAAAGTTTGGTTGAGGGCGATTATTTCTTCCTGGCAATTAAAAAAACTACATTTTAAAATCTTCATTACACAACAAATTTAAACAAAATTTTTTTTTAACAAAATAAATTGTAACAAAACTGAAATTTTAAAACAAATAAGAGGCATGGGCTGTAAAAACACTTACCTCTTCTTCTGGATCAAACTTGACGATGTCGTGGAGCCATTTGATAGATGGATGAACAAAAACAATTGATTCACAAGCCAAAAGAATAGTGCATGCACTCTTTGGAAGCCCTTCTTAGCTGAAAACATGGGTTTGAAGAAAGCAAAATGAGCTTTCAAACCCACAACAAGCTTTAAGAAGGCTTTTTCAAAGTGCGTGCATCCCATGCGCTTTGAAAAATACTAAAAAAGTGTTTTCCAAAGCGCTTGTGCCCTATAGGGCGCACATGCTTTATTTTGGAAATCCATGCCATAGGGCGTGCACCCTATAGTACACACGCCCTTTAGTGTGTACACACTATGCGTGATGGGAGACCAAAAAGAAAAGTGGCATCTTTTTGGTCCCCCATATTTGTGCATATACCCATGGTCACAAATATGAAGAATACAGGTCACAAAGAAGGAATGAGAAATGGATCCCTAACCGACAGAATACTGCAAACAACTGACAAGGACCAACTACACCATGGGACTATAATACAAGAATCACTTGTACTGCATGTGGAAGATTTGGTCACATTACTGTAAATTGTTTAGGATGCATGGTATGAACAATAGAATATCATGGAGAAACTTTGGAATGGATTTTTTTCACTATCACAAGGTCGGTCACATAGCCAAAGATTTCAAGTACTAAGGTAAAGCACCAACTGAGGAACAACCGAGTGAAAAGGCTCAAGTTAGTATTGATGAAATAAGAGATTAGATGAACAAGACTTGGAGAAGAAAATTTGAAGATGATAGAACTAAACTTGGAAAAACTGATGGCACCACTAGATTGGGTGCATCTATATTCACTTAATCAGTTAAAAGTATGTGTAGGATATGATAACCTAAATTCTATCTTAAATTGGTTCCTAAAATTAGTGCAAAGATCCATATTAGCATACTAAGATGCATCTAGATATAAGTTGTAAAGTTGACATTTCATATGTTGATCGATAAAGTGTATGAGTTATCTTGTTCCATTCGGTGAAAGAAAGTGTATTTTGATTATCGGTGAAATGGAGTCAGTAAGGAGAATTTAATGAAAATAATAGAGGCACTGGAAGCCCTAACCTAGGAAAAACTATAAATAGAGGTCATGCTATTTAATTTTTACCTTACACTTTCGTGAGCATTTGAAGAATTTGACAAGGAAGAGATCACCAAGCGAATTCAAGTGATCTTTCGAGCATTCCAAGAATTTTTAAAGTGCATTTAAGGTATTTCTAGTGTTTACCAAGCCATGTTCATGAATTATAGTTTCTATTTAAATGAAATCCTACTTGTTTGAAGAATATCTCTGAGATCATAATGGCACCAAAAGTTCAAAAAATAGTCATTGTTGAGAAGATTGACACTATCAATCCTAAATATAAGTTGCCTATTATTGTTGTTGTGGAAACAAATAAGTCTGGAGGCCCACCATCAATTCCACCAAGGGTTATACTCATTGAAGACGTTTGCACCTTCATTCATTGTAAAATTGAAGATATATAACAAGATGAAATCGACACATCATACAAAAATTTGTGTGTTATTGGAAAACTGAAAGATGACCACATGCATTTGGAAACCAAGAGCTTGGTCCATGCTATGCACGCACCAACAATTTTCAATAATGAATGGATGAGGATGGTAATTAGCCAAGTACATGATAATTTCATGTGGCTTGATGCACTAGTTAAGATTACAAAGGATGTATTGCACATAGTCACAGGATTTCCAATCAGTGACAGATCAAGGGAATATAACAAAATCGACAAGAATAAGCTATGTGAGCTTACACAAGAAAAATGGGATTCTAGAGGTTGTTAGAATAACAATGACCTAATCAAATGAGAGGGGGGGTGAATCAGTTGATTTCAACTTCAAAACAAAATATTGAACTGACAAGTAAATGCAACAATAGTACACATACACATGATAGAGTTCTGACCCACAAATATCTTCACTATAGGTATAAAACCATGTTAAGAGTTTTAACCCTATTAGGAGCTGAATATTACTATAGGTAGGTCCTAATTAAAGGACAGACCCTATTAGGAGCCTTTTACAATGAGATCCCAATTAAGGAATCGGCCCTGTTAGGAGTCCAACCCTATTAGAGGTAATACCATGTTAAAGGTGTACATTGTATCAACCTGATCAAGATATTTGAGAGTTAAATCCACCATTAGGTTCTCCAAACCTCACAACTTCAAACCTAAGATAATCTTGTTCTAAAATTTCTTCTAATAATCAACCATTTCCAAGCAAGCTCCACCTTGTTCCAAAGTGCACAACTAGTATTCTTCAAATAGTATCCAATGCAGCCTCAATCTCACATTCACCTCTGCATTTCACATATATAGCCACACACTTATTTTCCAAGGATTTCAATCCTTAAATACAAGCTACAACAATTATATCCAAGTTGAACTTCATAGGATAAATCATATTTACAAAATACAAAATGAACCCATGTGAAGATGCACACAAAACCTCTTACAATGTTACAACATAGTAGTTACACTAATTAATCATTTAGATCTTTTGATTAATCTCACATATCATATTACTTTAAATGTGTTCTAGGTCAGCCTCCAAATAGGTTTTCACCAATGCACACGCCATAACTAATGTCACCTATATGATCACAACTCTATATGATCGCAATAATCTCTTGAACCAGTTTCCAATACAAACCTATATTTGCACATCATAACTTAAACAACCATGAGTGCTATCCACAAAGTTTTGCAATCAATTCTATGAAAACATAGTTTCTATCTTTTAAAAAATAGTTTCCAATAAACTTTTCATAATTCTATTTGATCAACTCATAAGCAAGTGTGATCATGGATGGTGACCCAAGACATCATTAGGAGTCTCCCTTGAAGTGCGTAAATGTTGATTCATTGTACGGTATTCGTACAATTCTCTACAAGCTATTTTACAAGCTCCTAAATAACCAATCAATATCATATGTTGCCATCAATGACAAACTTTTTCATGAATACAACACACAACCAATGTAGCATGCCTCTACCATTACTAGGACACTCTCCCATAGGAATACCATCAAAATTCATGTTAACAATCTCCCCCTTTTTCATTGATGGCAACATAGACAAAAAACATCTCAGTTCCATAAATACCAAACATGCCTATACTGCATTTGTATCTTCATATTTTCAAATCCTCTTCATCAATCATAAAATCCTCCAAATGATGATCCTATGATCCTCTCCTGTTGTTTTTAATGTCATTCTCTCCCCCATTGACATCAATGTCAAAGGTTTCATTATGTCTCAGTAACTTAGCTTAAACACATATACTCCCCCATAGGGGAAGCATCAAGCATTCAGTCCAGATTAATGAAATAGTGCTATGATATTTCTGGACTAATGTTATTTTGACATTAATTATTCAAGAGTAGGTTGGGGCATGACCCCTATAATACCTCTTAAATACTCAAATGTATCCTTTGGTAGAGGTTTTGTAAAAATATTTGCTATTTTCTCCTTTGTATTCACATATTCTAGCTTCACTTCTTTCTTTGCTACCTTATCTCTCAAGAAATGATACTTTATTGCTATATGTTTTGTCTTAGAATGCATAACAGGGTTCTTTGACATATTTACCATGCTAGTATTGTCACAATGGATAGTAATTGAATTTTCAAGACATACTCCAATGTCCTTCAACATCTACTTTATCCATATGATCTATGTACAATTTATTGCTACTACAACATACTTTGATTCTGTTGTAGACTCAACAATATAGTCCTGCTTCTTGCTAAGCCTAGAAATCAACCTTTTACCAAGGAAGAATGCTCGTTCAATAGTAATTTTTCTATAGTCTACATTCCCTTCCCAATCAATATCAATGAAAGCATGAAATGTAAACTCTTGTGATCTATCATACCATAGACCAAACTCAAATGTGCCCTTTAGATATCTGATTATCCTTTTTAGTGTCATATTAAGATTAGATTCTTTAGGATCTACTTTAAATCTTGCAATAATTTCCACAACACTGGCAATATCAAGTCTAGTGTGTGTCAGATACTAAAGACCTCCAATCATTAATCTATACCTTGTCTAAGGTACATTATTTTCTTCATCTTCCAAAGATAACTTGGTTCTAGTTACCATAGGGGTTCTAACAGGTAAAAAAAAATCCATGCAAAACTTTTTCAATAGTTCTTTAAGATATTTGGTCTGAGATATGAATATTGCTTCTTTACTTTGACTAATCTACAATCCAAGGAAGAATTTCATCTCCCTAATCATAGACATTTCAAATTACCATTTCATCTCATCTGCAAACTTGTTGCTCTTTTCATCATTTCCTCCAAAGATAATGTCATCAACAAAGACTTCAACAATCAATATACATTCTTTAGTGATTCTAAGGTATAAATTATTGTCAGGATTTCCTTTCTTGAATCCAAAATGAATCAAATAATTATCCAATCTTTCATACCAATCTCTTGGTGCTTGTTTCAATCCATACATGATCTTCTTCAATTTGCAAACTAGATCTTCATTCCCTGATAAAGGAAATCCATTAGGTTGCTTAGTGTATACTTCCTCTTCTAAGTCTCCATTAAGAAAATATGATTTCACACCCATCTAATATACTTTGAAATATTTATAAGTAGCATAAGCTAAGAATAATCTAACTACCTTCCTAGAAATAGGTGCAAAATTCTCTTCAAAATTAATTCCTTCTTGATGTGAAGACCCTTTACATACTAATTTGGCTTTGTTTCTAACAACAATGCCTTATTCATTCATCCTATTCTTGTATACCCACTTGGTACCAATCACATTTTTGTCTTTAAGCCTTGGAACCAATTCTCATGTGTTGTTCTTCTGAATCTGCTCTAGTTCTTCCTTCATGGATTTGATCCATGATTCATCCCTGTATGCCTCATCTGTGGACTGTGGTTCTACTTGTGAGATCAAGAAAATGGAATTTGTAGTTTGTGACCTCTCCTCTCTATTTTGTAATCTTGTTTTGGTTCCCTTGCTTTTTTCACCAATGATCTGGTCCTTAGGATGGTTTCTTAGAACATATTTTGGTGTGGTTTGTTCCCTCAACTCCTCACTTATGCCATTGTCAATTTCTAAAACATCTTAAGATACTTGATTCCTTCCATTCTCATTCTCTATTGTCTGCATATTGAACTAAATTTGAATTCATATTTTCAAGAGAAATATGATAGGGATTAAGGCCACAATATTTTTCTCAAACTTGAAACTTTTCATCCACTCTCACATTAGCACTTTCAATTAGCTTCCTAGTTATCAGATTGTAACATCAATCATTTTTACTTTTAGTGGAGTAGCCAAGGAATATGTCTTCATCACTTCTAGCATCAAATTTTCCTATACATTCATCTCTCTTAATGTAGCATTTACTTCCAAAATTTTTGAAATAACTAATAGTAGGTGTCTTACCATACCATAGCTCAAATGGTGTCTTGCATGTACCTTCTCTAATTTGTAATCTATTCATTTTATATACATTTTTATTGACTTCTTCTCTCCAATTCATATGTGGGACCTTTCCTTCTATCAACATGGTTCTTGCAACATCAAGAACTATTCTATTTCTTCTTTCAACAACTCCATTTTGTTGTGGTGTCCTAGGTGTAGAAGTCTGCCTCACAATACTATGCTTCTCACAAAATGTATTGAATTCATGTGAAGTGCATTCTCCACCTCTGTTTGATCTTAAACACTTTATCTTCAAGCCTGTCTCATTCTCAACTTTTGCCTTATAAAACTTAAAATTTTCAAAAGCTTTTGATTTTTCTCTATGAAATCCAACCCACATCATTCTAGAGTAATCATCAATGAATATGATAAAGTACCTATTTTTGATGTATCTTCTGGTCTGAATAGGTCCATAAAGATCTGTATGAATCAGTTCCAACTTTCCATTTGTTGAGTATCCTTTTCTTGGAAAACTACATCTTGTCTACTTTCCCAAAACACTCTCTCTACATGTAGTGTTAGCAGGTTTCACAGTCTTAGGTAGATCTTTGATAGCATTATTGTTAGATGCTTTTCCCATGTTATGAAAATTGATACAAAAAAAAATTCTATTCCATAACCAACTATCATCAATCTTTGCAACAAAACAACTAACCTCAATAGATTTCAAATAAAATATGTTACCTCTGGTCTTAGTACCAGATGTGATCAGTTCTCCATTAGTTCCTCTAATAGAGAAATGACCATCCTTGAATTCCAAATGGTATCCCTTATCCACAAGCTGTCCATCACTCAATAAATCATGTTTTAATCCATCCACAAATATTACATCATCAGTGTTAGTCTTTCCATCTAAAGTAATTGATCCTTTACCAACAATCATTCTAGGAGTGTTATCACCAAATCTTACAACACCACCATCAAACTTATTTAACTGAATGAATCTATCCTTGTCACCAATCATGTGATGCAACCATCTAGTATCAATTATCCAATCAATTTTCCTATTAACATGAGAGACTAGAGATTTTTCTTCATAGATAAGATCCTCTTCTTTGATAGCAACAAAACCCAACACATCATTGAATTCATCATCTAAATCTTCAAATCCATCACTAGCATAATAGCATTCCTTATCATTCTTTCATTTTCCATACTTAGGCCTATGCTTAGGTATTCTAGTTAGACATCTAGATGCAAAATGACCCACCTTATTGTTGTTAGAATAACTAAGAAGGGGGGGGTGAATCAGTTATCCAGGTCCTAAAACAAAATAAGTAACTTAAAACTTGTATCTTCAAATACTGTCACTCGGTAAACATATATCTTCTTCACTATCACTATATTTACCGATTATCAGATAAGCTCAAAATGATTCATCAATTAAATCTAATAGTTAACATGTAAAGTATGATAACAAATAGATAACACCCTCAACACATAACACAAAATATTTTAACGTGGAAACCTTGTTAAGGGAAAAACCACCTGGGAATCGGCAACCCAAAAATTTCACTCTTTTCAAGTGAGGCCTGTGAGGACCAAACCCTGTTAAAGGTTACAATACACACTGTTAGGTGTGACCTGGTTAGAGGATTTTCCACTAGGAGTTATCTTTCAATCTTCTATCACTCACTGTGCTAATTTACAAGATAACCATGTTTCACTGATTAGAATGAAACACCAATTAGAACTTAAAAGTCCACTCGGTTAAGATATTTTCACTAATTACAATTGTTAGAAAGTAACAATAGTTTGATTCGCCTTATTACAACAAATTGCAAATTATGAATCAATGTTATGCTCAAACAATATTTTCTGACCATTTAACACTTCAGATCTTAAATCAAATTCACTTACAATCAATCAATACTATGCTCTGTGTAGCTCGGTTTGTTCTCTATGTAGCTCAGTTTCTGCAGTCTCGGTATAGTAATCAATTGATCAGAAATTGCATGAATATAGATTCACACTCAGCTTCCTACAGTATCTCCTTCTTCCTCTTCTTCTCTCCCCTTTTTTTTAATGTATTTTCTTTCTCCTTAAATAAACAAGTAAGCCATTTCATTTTCATCCATTAGATTTTACCGCTTAATCCTGTTCATTGCTTTTTCCGCTTTAACCTTCTTTGGTAGATGTGTCTTTAACACATTTCAATCTTCTTCTTGAATTTTGTCAGCCATCTATCTTGTAACAAACTTTATTCCTTTTCATATCTTTATGATGATTTCGAGGTGTCAGCTCATCAATCTTCCTGGCCTACAACATCATTAAATGATCTTCTATTCTTCTCGGTCAAGTCAAAGAAATGTGTCGGTAAACCTTATTGGTTAAACTTGTGCTTGGTATACAACACACTATGTCAGTGTACACTGCCATTGGTGTTCATACTAAGAATCTCAGTAAACACTGAATTGTCTTCTTTTACTGACCAACACTACTTTGTATCTTTGAATTCCTTTCTTCATAATAGATGAATACCGCGTACTAGGATCAACATAATGAGATAAGAGACTCATCAATAAGTTATCCAAAGCATTCCATAACCTCATCTACTGTGACCTTCTTCCACCATTCTTTAGATCTCTCGGTAATGAATAACTTACAAGATAAGTACTGTCAAACTAATAAGAAACTAGTTGACATCAATGACAACATCATACTGATTTAGAAGACAATATTATCTATGCATCTTCAGCTCTGTAATCTTCAATCACTTGTTCAACAATCTCTCCATATGATAAATCAGTTGTAGACTTAACAATCTCTCCCTTTGGCATTGATGGCAACTTAAATAATATGAATGTACCATACCCATACCAATATCTGTTCTACAACATTGTCATAGTTCATCCTTAACTCTTCTTTATATAGTTCATCCTTAACTCTTCTTTTCTATTTCTTCAACATTCATTCATATTTTCTATTCTCTCCCTTTGACAACAATGCCAAATGAAAATAATAACAAAGTATGAGTATACTAACATCTCCATTGTATTTGAAATACTAATATCTCCATCTTTTAAAAAAAAAACTTAATCACAACCTTGAACTTAATCAAAGTGCAATCTATGCTAGCATCAACATGTATGATCTTCTGATAAAATTGGTTGATGCAGCATGCCAGATCACCTTAGTGACCTATAGACAGGGGATAGACCCCAAGTCTATTCCTCAAGTATTCAAAAGTTTCTTTCGGTAGAGGCTTTGTAAAAATATCAACAAGCTATTCTTTAGATGTTACAAACTCTAGTTTAACTTGCTTGTCTTGTACTTGCTCCCTTAAGTAATGATACTTAATTGAGATGTGCTTTGTCTTCGAGGGCATTACAAGATTTTTCAAAATGTTAGTTGCACTAGTGTTGTCACAATAAAGTCACTGGATCTATGATCACTTCATTCATCCCTTCCAACACTTTCTTGATGTAAGCTATATTCGAGTAGTTTGTCACAGCAACAACATATTCAGCTTTGGCTATTGACTGAGAAATACAACTCTGCTTCTTGATAGTCCATGTAACAAGTTGGTCTCCAAAGAAAAATGTACCTCTAGTTGTACTTTTACGATCATCCACATTACCAGCCCAGTCAGCATCAGTATATACCTTCAATTCAAATTTTCCATCTCTCAGATACCAAAGGCCATAATCTTCTATTTTCTTAAGGTATCTTAGGATTCTTTTTGTAGCTATCATATGAGATTCCCTGGGGTTAGCAAAAAATATTGCAAAAATTCCAACAACATGAGAAATATCAGGTCTAGAATGTACTACATACATCAATTTACCAATCATGGATTGGTAAAGAGTCATATCAACCTTGGTAGTATCATCTTCCTTTGTTAATTTACATCTGATAACCATCGGTGTTCCTACAGGTTTTGCATTTTCCATACTAAATGTCTTCAAGACCTCCTTTATGTATTTTGATTGAGTGATGAAGATTCCATCACTATGTTGAATCACTTGCAGTCCTAAAAAGAACTTAATCTCTCTGAACATTGACATTTCAAACTCTTTCTGCATCTCATTAGCAAATGCCTTACACACATTGTCTCTTCCTCCAAAAATTATATCATCAACAAAGATTTCAGCTATGATAATAGTGTCATCAGAATTTCCTTTCATGTATAGATTACTATTATTACTTGTTCTAATAAAACCAATACTTAACAAATATGTGTGTTGTCTTTCATACCATGTTCTTGGAGCTTGTTTCAGTCCATACAATGCCTTGTGTAGTCTACAAACCTTTTCTTAGTTGTCTGGATCTTCAAAACCTTCAGGTTGTTCAATGTAGACCTCTTCTTCAAGTATTCCATTTAGAAAAGTAGACTTCACATCCATTTGATAAACTTTAAATTTCTTATGTGTAGCGTATGCCAGTAACATTCTAACACCCTCAAGTCTTGCAATAGGTGCAAATGTCTCACCATAATCAATTCCTTCTTCTTGTGCATATCCTTTACATACAAGTCTAGCCTTGTTCCTTATCACTTCACCATTCTCATTCAGCTTATTTCTAAAAATCCATTTAGTACTGATTACATTCTTATCCATCGGTCTGGGTACTAAAGTCCATGTTTTATTCTTCTCAATTTGTTCAATTTCCTCAGTCATTGCCTTGACCCATTCTTCATTATTTAAAGCAACTTGTATAGTTTTAGGTTAAAATTCACAAACCAAACAAGTACCTTATCGTGATTTACTTCTAGTTTGCATACTAGCATTCTTGTCTCCCATAATATGGTTTTCAGGATGATGTCTTCTTACAAATCTTGCTAAGATCCTGGATCTTATATCTTGTGCATCTTGCTCTATATTTTGCTATGCATTCAGTTTAGGTTCATTAACTTGCTCGGTAGGTGCTCCTTGATCATCATTATATTCTGTCACTTGTGCCAGTTGCTGTGCATTGCTCATCTATATGTCAATTATAGTAGTGTATGATAGTCTCGGTTGAAACTCAGGGACATCATAGTATGTAAACTGTCAGTAGTCTTCAGGTTCCTTAGTCTTTTCTTCATCTGTAAGCTTGTCATCAAATTCATCAACTCAAACATTTACACTTTCAATAATCTTGTTAGTCATCTTGTTCAGACATTTGTAAGCTTTACTTTGAGTAGAATATCCTAAGAATATTCCTTCATCTCCTTTGGAATCAAACTTACCATTCCTATCATCTTTCAAGATAAAACACTTACTTCCAAAGATTCTAAAATAACTTACATTAGGCTTATGTCCAAACCAAAGTTCACATGGTGTTTAGTTGGAGTCCTTTGTTAACTGTACTCAGTTAAGTACATAGACACCAGTACTTACAACTTCTCTCCAGAATTTTTGTGCAATGTTCTTTTGTATCATCAGTATCCTCACACAATCAACTATTGATCTGTTTCTTCTTTCAGCAATGCCATTCTATTGTGGTGTTCTTAGTGCAGACACTTGTCTCTGGATTCCATGTTCATTGCAAAAGTTAGTAAATTCATTAGATATAAATTCACCACCTCTATCCGACCTTAAACATTTAATCTCCTTACCAGTTTCCTTTTCAACCTTAGCCTTATACCATTTAAACATCTTAAATGCATAAGAATTTTCTTTCAAAAACATCACTATCATCAATCTAGTATAATCATCAACAAAGAGAATAAAATATCTATCACCATAGTAGCTTTGAGTTCTCATCGGTCCACATAAGTCGGTATGTACCAACTCAAGAATTTTCTTTGTTGAGAAATCTTTGCTTTTAAAACTAGATTTAGTCATCTTTCCCTTTTGACATTCATGACAAAGAGTATGATCAGGCTTATGTAAGTTAGGAAAACCTCTACCTCTTTTCTTCTTACTGATCTTGATCATATTATCAAAATTTACATGACATGATCTCTTGTGCCATAGCCAAACATCTTCATCTTTCATTAGTAAACAAGAAGATTCATCAATATCAAGATAAAAAAGGTTACCTCTGGTCTGAGTACTAGTCCCAACAATTCTTTCATTAGCTTTATAGATTTTCACCTTTTTGTTTTGAAATACCAATCTGTGACCTAAATTAATCAGTTGTACAACACTCAACAGATTGTAATTTAGTCCATATACCCAGTAAGCATCCTCACATCTTATCTTATCATTTATTACTAGGGTACCTTTACCTTTCATAGTGCACGGAGCATCATTTCCCATTTTTATAGAACCACCATTATATTCAACTAATTCTTCAAATTTGTCTACATCACCTTGTTGGCATTAAGAAGATTGTTGGCATTAATAAGGATTGCCATTAGTGACAACACTTATCTACATTCTCAGTACAAACCGATCAATGCAAGCAGAATAGAGTATACCGAGCAAAGATCAGTGTATGCCGAGCATACTGAGCAAAGATTAGTGTATACCGAGTATACAGAGAAGAACAGAGCATATCGAGCAGTCAGTGTATACCGAGCAGTAAGTGCAAACCGAGCAAGCAGTGTATACCGAGCAGACAGAGTACACCGAGCAGACAAAGTATACTGAGCAGACAGTGTATACCGAACAGACAGTGTATACCGAGCAGATAGAGTATACCGAGCAGACAGAGCAAACCGAGTGACATTGTGTCTACCGAGTCACCAGCAGTTACCGAGTTCAACACTTACCGAGTGGACTAGTATGGACCGTGCCTCCACTTCCACCTAATGCATCACGATGCCGAGTGAAGCAGTGGCCACCGAGTACAAAAAAGCCACCGAGTAAGTTAGCAGGAACCAAGTAACATTACTTGGGCCGACTTTGTAGCATATGTCAGTATTTATTTGCTGAGCTAACTTTGTAACAGATTTGTAATTGTTTAAAGATTATTTGTGCCGACTTGTTCAATTGATTGAACAATCGGAAGGATATAAATGTAAGTCATTTTGATGAGAAAATAAGTAAGTGTGTGAAATGAAAATCAATTGAAGGAAGAGATTGGTGAGTAACAAAGTGCTACAGCAGTATAAGGAGAAGAAAAGATAAATCCATCACAGAAGGTGATCAATACATCAGGAAATCTCAATCAGCAAACAAAGTTGCAAGTAAGAGATCTACTGTTTCATCCTAACAGGTGATTCAGTATTAAATCCCTTAACCGGGTAGACTTAACAGTCTTTTGTAAATCTCTTAACCGAGTGCATACTTAATTGTATGTTTGAAATCCTCTAACCAGGTGGACCTTACAGTCCTTTTCTCCTAACAGGGTAGTGCTCCTAACAGGGCAGACCATCAGAAGTGGTCAATTGTAAGCCTTAACCGGCACCTTTATACTGCAATACAAAGTTTTGTGGGTTCCATCCCCACCCCAGTTTTACTTTCTTTTGGAAGGTTTCTGGGTAACCAAAATCTCTGTGTTATTGTGTTGAATGCTTTTAATGTTTCATGTTTCTCTATATGCATAAGGATAAAGTAATACTACATGCTAAATCATCTAATGTGAAGAAAATTTTGAAGTTACTGATTCACCCCTCCCCTCTCAGTAACTCGGTCATTGTTTGAATATTTCCAACAATTGGTATCAGAGCTGCATTGGTTCTCAGGAGAAAGCTTAACTAGCTTGAGCAAAGATCAAGGACAATGGAGGTATTCAAGTTGGACAAGACAATTGAAAATGAAAAACTAGATCTAGAAATGGCCATAGTCAAACTCAATGAACCAAAAGAACAGCTTTGCCTATCCCTAAGAAAAAGGAAAGAACTTGCAATTTGGATGGATGATCCTAATTACATTGAAGAAAAGATTGAAGATCTTTTACCCTCAGAGGAAGCAAACAATGCTGTCAAAGAACTCCTAGAAAAGAATGAATATCTGCAAGAAGAAGTCAGAAAATTGAAAAGAGAACAAGAATTACAGTCAACAAGATTTTGTGAAATAATGGAACAAAGAAACAAAATAAGAGATGAATTAGATGAAAGGAACAACGAAATCCAAAATAAAACTCTTCGGCTAGAGAGCCTAGTTGATCAGATCTCCCATACAAATGAAGAAATTCTAAATCTGAGATCAGAATTAGAAAGCACAAGAGAAGAGCTAAGATCCAAAAAGCAAACCAATCTAACATTGTTGGTTGATCTAAACACTGAAAAGCTAATCAATGAAAGAATGTTGGAAAATCAAGAAGACCTAGATCAGTTACATAATGACAATCATCACAGGCAGAAAGAAAAAGCAGGACTTGGATATAAAGAAGAAGGTGAAACTTCTAAGCAAGGTGCTAAAAGGAATCAGAAACCTACTTGTAATCATTGTGGAAAGATAGGACATACTTTAGATAAATGTTGGAACAATGGAAAGATAGAATTCAATGGTAAATGCTACAGTTGCAGTCAGCATGGTCACAAAGCAAGTGAATGCAAGGAAAGACCAATATTCAGAGGTAATTGTCATAAGTGCAACAAGCAAGGTCACAAGGCATTTGAGTGCAGATCCAAAAGATTCAATCCAACAGAACAGATTATAAAAGCAATGTTTGGATGGGATTACAATACCAGGTGCAGATGTCACTACTGTGGAGAATATGGACACATTGGCATGAATTGTGTAAAACACCATCTAAGGAGAAGAGACACTACCATCAGATGTTTTAAATGCACAAAACTCGGTCACATAGCTAGGAATTGCATGAATGTCAGTGAGATTGAAGATGGAAGAAAGAACAAAGTGAATGAGATCAGGAAACAGATGAAACAAAAATGGGTTCCAAAGTCTACCGAGCAATCCAATCCAAGCAATGGAGTGGATGGCTCTACCAACTCAAACTAAGTGCCAAGGAAAGCACTGGAGCTATGTTCTCAAAGTCAAATCTCAAGAAGTTCCAGAATCAAGTTGGAAGAAAGATCTATATCAGCATGTCAGATGCAATAAGATCACAGGAAGATTGGTCGGTAACCAATGTACACCAAAGAAGGTCGGTAGCAGTATTCACCGAGGAAGGTCGGTTACCATGTCATTACCGAGTAAGGTCGGAACAATGTATCTTTACCGAGCTGTGAAGTCTTTACCGAGCGCAATAAATTTGTGGTTGGTGGCAATCTGTCAGAACTTAAACCTAAACCTAAAGATGAAATCACTTGCAAAAATGGAGAATTGAAGTCATTATTCACCATGAACATTTGAGAGCAAAGAATTCCGGAGCTATCAGGCGAATAGAAGCATTTGTGAAGAAATTTTTGTGAGCTATCATGGCATCATCCAGCACTTCAGTGAAGAAAGGAATGGATATGTTGGTCCAAGGGGAATGGAAAGCACCAGATTTCAAGATCGTGCCCGTAATTGCAGCAGCCCTAGACCCGAACGGAGCTCAGTCACAAATTCCATTAAAGGTACTGCTTATTGATGATATCCGCAATCATTTTAACTGTTCTATTCAGGAAATGGGCAATTTAGAGCTAGATAATGTGCGTGAAGAATTGTGTGTTAATGGAGTCTTGAAACCCGCACACAAACATTTAGAGGATAAGGGTTTAACACATATCACTCAACTACCACGAAAGTTTATAGACAAATGGGTTAGATACATCATAAGCCAAGTTCATGATGGTCAATTATGGTTGGAACAACCCATTGAGATCACAAAGAAAATGATCCATAGGATAACTGGTCTTCCAATGTTGAGCAAGGAAAAATCCACCAAAACCCTAGGTCGGCAAGAACTTGAGAAGAAAACCCTAGCCGAGTGGGATGGCAGAGGAATGAAGGTTAGTAGTATCACTGATGCCAAATTAAAGTTTAGAACACATGTCATTGCACACAAGATTTATAGTTCCAGTCGGCAAAACAGTGTGTCGTGTGAAGCAGTTGACCTAGCATATAAGGTTGTGAAGAATAACCTGTCATTTGACCTAGCAGACTTGCTACTGAAGCAGTTCAACAAGAATATGGAAAGTATACAGACATCCAAGAATAACCCATGCAAGTTTGGTTCACTGTTAGTTTGTTTATTTTTCTATGTACAAAAATTCTTTCCATCCAAGGGCAATGTGGCATGGAAAAAGGACACACCAGTTTTGTATCAAATCAATGAACTAATTGCAGAATTAGGTGATAATTTTGATAGTGTAATGGATGGTTATTTTGAGTCTTTCAAGGAAAAGATGAATAACAGATACAGGATTCCACAAAGATTGGTGGAGGAATATAAGGATGACATATGTTTTATGGTAGACTGTGATAAAGTGTATATACAGGCAGTCAGACCTAGAATTGTTCATGTTAAGCCTCTTCCTTATGAGGTAAACTATGATCAGACCAAGAATATCATTGAAACACTCATCAACCAGCTGGTAGATCCCAAGGTACAATATTTTGGGAACTATGATGAAGCAAAAATAAGAATTGAATTAAGCATCAAGCTTCCACAGGCGGTGAACAAAGGAAAAAGAAGGATAGCCAAGATGCAGGCTTCCACTCCCTCCACACAGGCAACTCCAATGGTCACCGAGGGCAAAGGTGAAGATGTAGAAGAAGGAGAAGAAGAGAAAGAAGAAGAGAAAGAAGAGACTAAGGAAGAGAAAATAGAGGTAACAAAACTTGAAAAGAAGAAAGGTAAGGTATTCATCACCAAGGTACCTGAAACTCCAACTGGTGTATTTACACAGAGAGGTGCAAAGAGGAAGGTAGACAAAAGGGACAAGGATATAGCATTCAAAAGGCCTCCTCCCACTCTCCAAGACAAGATCAAAGCCATCAGAGAAGGAGCTGGGATAAGTAACATAAAATCCTTAAAATATGAGATAAGATTAGAAATAGAACAAAAGGAAATAGAAGATGCTGTTATTTATAAGATGGGACAGTGGAAATACTCTCCTGAAGAAATAGCCCCACAGGTTCTAGCAGTTCTATTAAATCCAATAAAAATGAGATGGAGCAATGCAAAGCAAACTGTGATAGACATATTTGATCAAACCCTGAGACAGTTGATGCCGAGCTTGAAAAATGATGAAGTAAAGAAGGCATTAAAAGAAAATGAAAACAAGTTGACATTAAAGTTCAATACTTGTTTGATTTTGATCAACAATATTGAATCGGTTGTGAAGGCTGCAAATGCCACATGGAAGAACATATACCACCTTCACCAACCGAGTACTGAAACAGTGATAATCAAAGATATTGAAGATGACAGTGATGAGGAAGACACCGAGGTAGAAGTACTAGACACAATGGTAGAAGGAGCTACTGAGGTAGAGGAAGAAATTACTGAGGAGGATGAAACCATGAAGATAGCAGCTGAAGTTATTGCATCCCTTCCTGCCTCGCCAGTCAAAGTTGCATCACTCCCTACCTCTCTAGCAAAACTTGTTACATCCAGCCCGGAGACATCTGCTAGCGTGGCTGCAACAACAGTTGTTCAGACACCAATGATAACATCAGAGGCAACTACTAGCCCTACCGAGTTGCAGTCTCCTATGTCTTCAAGTGTTCCAGTTGTAAGTACTTCAGTTTTTGACATTTCAGCTGTATATACTCCAATTTTGTGTTCAGCAAGTACTCGAGCTACTATTCCAGTTTCCATTCCATTATTTACTGCAAGTCCTACTATGTCTATAGTAACTACCACTCAAGCTCAACCTATTGTAAAATTTTTGGGGAAGAGCACTATTGAGGACATAGATTTGAATGAAGAAATAGTTATACCTACTGTAGATTTTGCAAACCTATCAGCAGACCAAATGCTGAATATAGGACAACTCCTCCAGAAGAAGGCTAAACAGAAAAAGCTTATAGAGGAGAGAGATAGAGAGTTCAAGGTCATTAAGGACACTACTGATATATTATCAGAAGCATTGGGCATAAAGGTAGACTCCTCTCAACATATTTTGTTTCAGTTAGCAGAGGCAGTTAATAAATATAATGAGGATTCATCCGGCACATAGAAGCTAATAGAGCATGCCGAGAAGAAGTTTAATAACAAGGTGCTTGGGCACATTGCTAAAAAGATTGGCATAAATCAAGCAGGCCTACTCACAATTTTGGGTAATTTTGAAATTACATATTCTTTTGTTACCACTCTTTTTGGTAAATTGTGTAACATTGCCGAGTTCACCAAGGAGGTGAAAGAGAAAATGAGAAAGGTAGATAAGGACATGCAGAGCACATTCTAGAAGTTGCAACTTGAACCTAGTTCAAGCTCTGCACATCACAGGACAATAAGGTCCTTATCAGATATGCAGTCTGAGCTAATGAAAGAGGATGCAAGGATCAGATGCACATTGCTAGAAATCTAGAATATGATCCTTCCCACCATGGAGGTAATGAAGAAACACATTGCATACTCAAAAACATTACTCCAGGACAATCAGTTCTCCATTGCAGATCACATGATTGTATTGTCAGCAGAAGTACAAGTTACTACTCAGACTTGCACCATTTTGCAAGAGAACTGGGATAATATCCTAGAATAGATAAAGAAGGTACATTCTGCATTTTTGTTGAAATTTGGAATTTCCCTTTGAGTAACTTGTATATACCTTTGGCATTACTATCAAAAAGGGGGAGAATATAGTAAGGGGGAGAATATATACAAAGGGGAAGAACAATGTAATTGGAGAATAATGTAGATATGACAAGAAGGATGTATGTCAGTCGGAACAGATGCATATATGTATATTGTCAGGGGGAGATAACTTGTAGAAAAGAAATACCCTATGTGAAAAAGATAAATTTTGAAAAATCAAAACAAATACATGTATATCAGTTTTTGGCAATAAGTGTTTTTGTCACTAATGCCAAAGGGGGAGATTGTTGGCATTAAGAAGATTGTTGGCATTAATAAGGATTGCCATTAGTGACAACACTTATCTACATTCTCAGTACAAACTGATCAGTGCAAGCAGAACAGAGTATACCGAGCAAAGATCAGTGTATGCCGAGCATACCGAGCAAAGATTAGTGTATACCGAGTATACAGAGCAGAACAGAGCATATCAAGCAGTCAGTGTATACCGAGCAGTAAGTGCAAACCGAGCAAGCAGTGTATACCGAGAAGACAGAGTACACTGAGCAGACAAAGTATACTGACCAGACAGTGTATACCGAACAAACAGTGTATACCGAGCAGACAGAGTATACCGAGCAGACAGAGCAAACCAAGTGACATTGTGTCTACCGAGTCACCAGCAGTTACTAAGTTCAACACTTACCGAGTGGACTAGTATGGACCGTGCCTCCACTTCCACCTAATGCATGACGATGCCGAGTGAAGCAGTGGCCGCCGAGTACCAAAAAGCCACCGAGTAAGTTAGCAGGAACCAAGTAACATTACTTGGGCCGACTTTGTAGCATATGTCAGTATTTATTTGCTGAGCTGACTTTGTAATAGATTTGTAATTGTTTAAAGATTATTTGTGCTGACTTGTTCAATTGATTGAACAATCGGAAGGATATAAATGTAAGTCATTTTGATGAGAAAATAAGTAAGTGTGTGAAATGAAAATCAATTGAAGGAAGAGATTGGTGAGTTACAAAGTGCTACAACAGTATAAGGAGCAGAAAAGATAAATCCATCACAGAAGGTGATCAGTACATCAGGGAATCTCAATCAGCAAACAAAGTTGCAAGTAAGAGATCTGCTGTTTCATCCTAACAGGTGATTTAGTACTTAATCCCTTAACCGAGTAGACTTAACAGTCTTTTGTAAATCTCTTAACCGAGTGCATACTTAATTGTATGTTTGAAATCCTCTAACCAGGTGGACCTTACAGTCCTTTGCTCCTAACAGGGTAGTGCTCCTAATAGGGTAGACCATCAGAAGTGGTCAATTGTAAGCCTTAACCGGCACCTTTATACTGCAGTACAAAGTTTTGTGGGTTCCATCCCCACCCCAGTTTTACTTTCTTTTGGAAGGTTTCTGGGTAACCAAAATCTCTGTGTTATTGTGTTGAATGCTTTTAATGTTTCATGTTTCTCTATATGCATAAGGATAAAGTAATACTACATGCTAAATCATCTAATGTGAAGAAAATTTTGAAGTTACTGATTCACCCCTCCCCTCTTAGTAACTCGGTCATTGTTTGAATATTTCCAACACACCTGTCATATGATGTGTGCAGCCACTGTTGATAATCCATGTATCATTCTTTCTTACTTGTGAAATCAGGGCAGATTCTTCATGTTTCTCATCTTCTTCTGAATCATCCTTCATCGCCACAAATACAATCTCTACACTAGAATCAGATTCAGAGTTAGTCTCTTTAGTAGCAAAGCAAGCCTTCTTACCTTTATCTTTTCGGTCATCTCTATCTTTATGTCGGTAATTCTTATGAACTCTCCTTCCATAACTTCCTTTAGATCTATCTCTAGGTTCATCATCATCATTTCTTTTATGTGGACATCTAGAAGCGATATGACCTACTTCCTTATAGTTAAAACAAGCCAAGTGTAATTTACCTTTATACTTCCCTCTACCTTTCGGTAATCTTCTAGCCATTAATGCTTCAAGCTTATTAAGGTCATCATCAGTGTCACTATCATATTTACTAGATTTCTCAATCTTCAGTTTTGACATGAAAGCAGACTCAATATTACTTCCAGAAGGTACAATGCTGTTATCAAAATTATTTAGCTCAAAGGTAGTAAGCTTACCGATCAAAGTATCAAGAGTGAGATTGGAAGAATCTTGTTTTTCATGAATTGTAGACACTATGATGGCATATATAGGTAAAAAAGTTCTGAGGATTTTATTGATAATTGTTTCTTCATCAATGACTCCATCAGAAGCTCTTACAACATAAACAACTTCTTTGATTCTATTTGAATATTCCACAATATTTTCTCCTTCTTTCATTCTCATTTCATCAAATTTTCCTCTTAAGCTCTTTGCTCTAGCTCTCTTGATAGATGTGTTACCATTGTATACTTGCTCTAGTCTATCCCATATTATCTTAGCAGTACTCAATCCTTTGATTTCTTCAAATTCAGTGTTGGTACAGGTAGTAGCAAGTTCCATCATTGCTACATTGTGATCATGCTTATCTTTTAGTTATTCCACAGTCAGAGGACCAGTCGGTTCACTGTAGCTAATTGTCATAAAATGTAGTGCATTTCCACCAATTCCAGCTATATGCAATTTCATTCTTTGTTTCCATACTGAGAAGTTGTCTTTGTTCAGTTTTGGCACTTCCCTCTTATTCATTTTGTGATCTTTATGCTCAAGTCCTTAAAACTCTGTTTCAAGAAACCAACGCTCTGATACCAATTGTAAGAATAACTGAGAAGGGGGGGGTGAATCAGTTATCCAGGTCCTAAAACAAAATAAGTAACTTAAAACTTGTATCTTCAAATACTATCACTTGGTAAACATATATCTTCTTCACTATCACTGTATTTACTGATTATCAGATAAGCTCAAAATGATTTACCGATTAAATCTAATAGTTAACATGTAAAGTATGATAACAAATGGATAACATGCTCAACACATAACACAAAATATTTTAACATGGAAACCCTGTTAAGGGAAAAACCACCTCGGAACTGGCAACCCAAAAATTTCACTCTTTTGAAGTGAGGCCTGTGAGGATCAAACCCTATTAAAGGTTACAATGCACACTATTAGGTGTGACTTGGTTAGAGGATTTTCCACTAGGAGTTATCTTTCAATCTTCTGTCACTCACTGTGTTGATTTACAGGATAACCATGTTTCACTGATTAGAATGAAACACCAATCAAAACTTAAAAGTCCACTCGGTTAAGAGATTTTCACTGATTACAATTGTTAGAAAGTAACAGTAGTTTGATTCACCTTAATACAAAAAATTGCAGATTACAAATCAATGTTATGCTCAAACAATATTTTCTGACCATTTAACACTTCAGATCTTAAATCAAATTCACTTACAATCAATCAATACTATGCTCTGTGTAGCTCGGTTTGTTCTCTATGTAGCTCAGTTTCTGTAGTCTCGGTTCAATAACCAATTGATCATAAATTGCATGAATATAGATTCACACTCAGCTTCCTATAGTATCTCCTTCTTCTTCTTCTTCTTCTCTCCCCTTTTTTTTTTAATGTATTTTCTTTCTCCTTAAATAAACAAGTAAGCCATTTCATTTTCATCCATTAGATTTTGCCACTTAATCCTATTCATTGCTTTTGCCGCTTTAACCTTCTTCGGTAGATGTGTCTTTAACATGTTTCAATCTTCTTCGTCAGATCTTTCTTGAATTTTGTCAGTCGTCGATCTTGTAACAAACTTTATTCCTTTTCATATCTTTACGTTGATTTTGAGGTGCCAGCTCATCAATCTTCCTAGCCTTCAACATCATTAAATGATCTTCTATTCTTCTCGGTCAAGTCAAAGAATTGTGTCGGTAAACCTTATCGGTTAAACTTGTGCTTGGTATACAATACACTATGTCAGTGTACACTGCCATCGGTGTTCATACTGAGAATCTTGGTAAACACTAAATTGTCTTCTTTTACCGACCAACACTACTTTGTATCTTTGAATTCCTTTCTTCATAATAGATGAATACCACGTACTAGGATCAACATAATGAGATCAAAGACTCATCAATAAGTTATCCAAAGCATTCCATAACCTCATCTACTGTGACCTTCTTCCACCATTCTTCAGATGTCTCGGTAATGAATAACTTACAAGATAAGTACTGCCAAACTAATAAGAAACTAGTTGACATCAATGACAACATCATACTAATTTAGTAGATAGTATTATCTATCCATCTTCAGCTCTGTAATCTTCAATCACTTGTTCAACAATCTCTCCATATGATAAATCAGTTGTAGACTTAACAATTGTAGTTAAAACATTTCAAGGGTAATTTTCCTTCAAACTTACCTTTGCCTTTCATTTCTCTCCTAGCAATTAGGGTCATGATCTTTTCATCCACTTGATTGTCTAGTCTTTGAATCTCTCCCCATTCTTCAACATATTCTCCAAGATCTTCACTATGCTTGTTCACTGTGCTATATCTACCTTTAATAGATCCAGTTCTATGAACTGACATCTTAAATGTTGTCTCCACCTTAGGTAATCCATCTTTTAGCTCCATGGTCTTAAAGGTAGTTATTTTAGCCACTAACATTTCTTTGGTGAAATATTTGTATTATGGTATGGTCTCCTCCAAAGAAAGAACTTTCATGGGTTTGTAGGAAAGGGTCACAGACCTCATAATTTTAGCTATGACTTCATCTTCTATATAATTACCTCCACTATTTTTGATTCCGATCACACACTCAGATACCCTCTGAACATACATCCTTATTGTTCTATCATCCTTCATTTGTATTGTCTCCATCTTTGTCCTCCAATTATGCAACTTTTCTCTCTTAGTATATTCATCTCCATAGAGTGCAACTAGTCTTTTCCATATCTCACTTGATTTTGTTAGATCTCTAACCTCTATGAATTTACCATCCAATAATGTATTAACCAAAGCTTTCTTTACAACAACAATGCATACAAAAATTTTCATTTCTTCGTCAGTAGTAGCAAGTGTTTCAAGGTCTTCCTCTTCTATGATAGGCATAGCTTTCTAGGCAATGAGCCAATATTCAAATCCCATACACATTAGATGATTCTTCATCTTCTCCTTCCATGTGTTGAAATTTTCTGCATCAAACTTAGGACTCTCTTTTCTGAATAAGGCCACCCTGATCTTTACCTCAAGTTGTTAGGCTTCTTGACTAAGGACCAAAAGCTTTGATACCAATTGTTAGAATATAAATGACCTAATCAACTGAGAGGGGGGTGAATTAGTTGATTCTAACTTTATATTTCTACTTCAAAACAAAATACTGAACTAACAAGTAAATGCAACAATAGTACACATACACATGAACACCAATATTTGTTCTTGAGGAAAACCCTGTTAAGGGAAAAACCTTGGTGGACCCGCAAATATCTGCACTATAGGTATAATAACCCTGTTAAGAGTTTGGACCCTATTAGGAGCTGAGTATTACAATAGGTAGATCTTGATTAAAGGACAAACCCTGTTAAGAACCTTTTACAATGCGATCCTAATTAAGGAATAGACAATGTTACGAGTCCATCCCTTTTAGAGGCAATAACCTTATTAAAGGTGTACAATGTATCAACCTGGTCTAGAGATTTGAGATTTAAAGCCACCCTCAGGTTCTCCAAACCTCACAACTGCAAAGATGAGATCATCTTGTCTTGAAACTACTTCCCGTACTCAACCACTGCCAAGAAAGCCCCATCTTGTGCCAAAGTGAACACCTACTATTATTCAAATAGTATCCAATGCAAAATCAAGATCACATTCACCTCTGCATTTTGTATATGCAACCACACACTTATTTTCTAAGGATTTGAATCCTTAAATACAAGTTATAACAATTATATCCAAGTCAGCCTTCATATGATAAATCCTATTTACAAACTATAAAATTAACCCATGCAAAGATGCGCACAGAACCTCTTATAATGTTACAACATAGTAGTTACATCAATTAATATTTAGATCCTATTAGTACTATTTTAAATTTTTCCATCCTCATGCTTAAAGATGTTTTAAAACATGGTTCTTAAACCTAATTGTGAAGCTTTATAGCTAAAACCCTAGCACAACCTAAGTTTTGTTATGTTTAAGTGTTAATTTTTGCTCATTAACATTTCCTAATAAACATGTGCTTATAAAAGTGACCACTTCATGTGTCATGTTACTAGGTTACTTGACGGGGTCCCCTTTTAATAATTATTTTTAAAACTTTAGTCTTCCCCGTCTATCCTTTCAACTGACCCCCTTTTTAAAATGAGTGGCTATCGTTAAACCTTAAGGCTCTCAGTTGTCAGAGTCTCTGACATGTGAATTAGTGACAAAGTGACATCTGTCTAAGCGGGCCCATCTTTAGGGATGTGCTAGCGATTAAACAAAAGGATGCATCGACAGTTGTTGTTATACCATTGGGTCAAGTTGTTTCCTTTTTAACCAATGCGGTATAGTGATGACCATCTGATCTTATTTATAAGATGTGGACTATAAAGTGGGTCCTTAGTTGCCAGGTCATGGTGACATATTTGTTTTTGATTGGTCGAAGTAAATAGTGATGTGGCAGCTGTCAGTATGATTGACACTAAGAAAGAAAAGTGTGGGGTCCACCTACTGGTTTGCACAACGTGGTAGTTTTTTATTTGATGAAAGGTTTGAAAAGTAGTAAGTGGGGCTGAAGTTTATAGATTTCTGATGATCATTCAATTAAACAACATTGATGATTATCGTTATATCTCAAATAGAAAATCCTGACATTTTCTAACACATGCTTTAGCAACTGGGTGACACATGTCTCTTGCTTTGTCAGTTGTCAGCATTCAGAAGCATTCAAACATCTCCACGTGGACTCTAAAGTAGTGGGGTCATTGTTTCAAGAAATGATAAAGGCATGATAGGTTGGTGAAAGATCTATGGTGGTTGTTATATGTTAGGAGAAAGATGTTCGAATCTTATGCTTGCACTTTAGTAACAGTGTGACACCTGTCCACCTCGATCAAAACATGAGTTAATGTTATAATTTTCTGTACATGCTATTTTAGAGTGATCTCATTGGTCAAGAACTAATCTAGGGAAAGGAATTAAAAGGTTACGCTGCTATTTTTGTTAGCCATCTAATGCACTGAAAAGAAAAGAAGATTGACAGTTTGAATTTGAATTTTGGCTATGTGACGTTGCTCGCGTCTTGTGAACATTGAAGCCACCAGTTTTCAGTAATGGAAAACTTAATGAGTTTCATGCGGATGAATTGTAAATGGTTGGCAAGAAATTATACACCCCAATTTGATCATTGAATTCTTTACCTCTTTCAAAGTATCTTGGCGAGCAAGATTGATTTTTTCTCTTCGGAGCGATATCAAGAAGAATTTTTCAAAACTTCTGGTAGGCCAAATTTCTAACTTAGAAATTGCTCAAGATTTTAAGGAAAAAAAAAGTGAAGAGCTTGCTATTCTTGATTATTGTTATCTAATAATATTTAGTGTTTTCTCTGGTATTTGTGCATTATTTTGAAAACCCTAGTTAAGATGTCACCTAAGAGGGAGTTGTCAGGGAAGACAGAGTACAAAGATAGGGGTGTTTTTGAGGATTTGATGTAGTTGCTCCCACATTTAGAAAATGGAGCAGCAAAAATAAAGGAATTAGTCCCAAGAAACCATAGGGATTCTATAAATGAAGGACTATATGATAGAGGGCTTTGGATGAGAGATGCTAGGGTATGCAAGGATCATAATGGTTTGATATTGTTTAGGGCAGCATACTCTCAAAGGAATTCTTGTGCCCCCCTCAGCAATATATGGCAATTTGATATAGGGAAATTAGTTGTCCCTGGTGTGTTCATGGATGTAGACCTCCTCATTCAGGTTGCTAGATGCTATGATCCTGTGACCAGATGTGTCAAGGACATAAATGGAAATGACTTAATAAGCATTACAAAAGATGAGATTAGAGAGGTGTTTTTATTGAATGACCCCTCTATTGGGCTGGAGAAGATTGATTTTAAAGAATTCACAAAAATATATGAAGCATAGAGAGATTTTGTAAGGACAGGGCCTTTAAGATATTTCTTTGACCAGGTTGGATCAATGTGTGTAATTAGCCCAAGTACACCTGAGCCTTTTAGGTTGGATTTGTTTAGTTTACGGGCCCAGGCTATCTATAAATCTCTAACCTTGATTCTTGGGCATGATGAGGCTACCCATATGCCAATTCCATATATGTTTATGATGGTACAATCCTTACACCCATAGTTGGCATTAATCTTTGACTTTGCTTCTCACCTTGCTAATTTAATCCATGATGGATTAATAGGGATAAAGAACATGAAGGTGAGCAGGCCTTTTGGGTGGTACTCTATGCTGATGCATATGTTCTTATACAAAGGTGAACATTTTTTCAGTACAACAATTAATATTGTCAAGGAGAAGAATGGAGAAACCCTTCCAGTTCAGTTGTGGACAATAGATTTGTCTTGGGACAGGACTAAGGCTAGTTTCCTTGTCTTTGATCAGAATTTTGCTTCAAGGCTTAGGACACTATTGTATTTTGAAAATCCAAGGATCCCAAGAGAATTGTTAAGATTAATCAGGCCTAAGAAGTATTGTCAAGACATCACCATAGTACACAATTTTGGTGATATAATATTGTATCAGTTTCTACAATTTTTAGAGTATATGGTTGCAAGAAGGCACCATACATTTTACCATACAAGGTTCCACTGAAATTAGGGTATGTAGAAATTTTAAGGCAGATTGGTGATCTACAAGAAACAACCCTCACTGGTAAAGGAAAGGGAACTTTGTTCCCAGATGTCACAATTGCACACCAGTATGTTATTGTAAAAAAGGGACGGATACATTTGAATCAAGTCTTGTATCCCTACAGGATGGCTATAGCTATGGTTAGGTGTACAGATAATGAAGGTTTCTTGTCAGGGATGTTTAGAGAAAAGATAAAGTGTGCTCCTTTTGAGCACAAATTTAATTTCCTTGAAGATATAATAAGGAATGAGTTTGATCTTCAAACTCAAGAGATTAAGAAAGAAAAATGGGTAATCTAAAAGAAGACTGTAGATTTTATTAGGAATTTTGATAAAAGTTATGATCCATTGAAAAGTGTTGTGGTAAGCAAGGAAAAACCTGAGAGAGCCAAGCAAATTCTAAGCTAGCCTGGATATGCAAAATTGAACCCCAGAGGAACCTATACTATGCAACAAAGAAAGGGTAATAGTATTCTTCTCCTAGTTCAACCAAGAGATGAATATGTTCCATCTACTTCCAAGCGGAAAAGACCTATGAGTGATCCAATAGCATAGGAGCCTTCTCCCAAGAGGTAGAGGTAAGAGGAATCAATGCCAGAACAAGATGTATATTCTCCTTCCCAGTCCCCTTTACATTTATATGAACACGAAGTTGCTGAGCAATTGGTGCAAGTAAGTAACGAGGGAAATATTTTTGTTTCCAATGATGAGTTGCAAGAAGGAATGCTAGAGGCACCTAGGGAGATAGAGATGGATCTTACTGTTGCAGATTTTGAAGGTAAGCAGATTGACCCAATTTTGAAACAGGCTAGTGATTCTTTTATTGTTGATGATAAATTTGTAAAGATTAGGGCATTTTTTTAGTTTTTATGGAGAATGAAAATAAACCAATTTAAGGAGATTTGTGAGAAGAAGAAAGAGGAATTACCTAATAGGGATATAATTGAAATTGAGAATGAAACCAAGGGGGAAATTATGAAACAATTTGAAAAAATCACCCTTGAGGAGGGAAGGGCTATGGTCCATACTAAAAGAGTGTTGATTCTTCCTGAGTGGGATATTGCAGATGCAATAATTTTTTATCAGGTAATAAGAAGTAAAGTAAGGACCCTTAATACTGTAGAGCAAGCACAACAAGCTGTTAGGGGTATTACTTTCTCAGATGATCATGTTGTCTTGGTTATGTGGTCCTTAAAGAGGGAAGAAAATAAAGGAAAAAGAGAGGCTCTCTCTTTAGGATATGGGGGAAATTTATTGGTGCAAAGAGTAGGTGAGAATTTTGGTGTTGAAGCCTCAAACATCATTTTGGAAATAGCCAAATTTAATGTTAAGGTGGTAGAGAAATATGCACAAGAGAAGGAAGAATTAAGGATTAAGTTTGAGACCATCCTTAAGTCTTACAATGAGCTTAAAATGGACTTAATTCAGAAAGATAAATTGATTGCAAAATTATCTGGACCATAGGATCATAGATCACCCACATTGATAATTTCTGATAAGCCTTTAGTAGCCTCTTCATCAAGCCCAATCATTGAGTTTCCACCATCACCACTCCCAGAAGTAAATGTAGATGCAAGAATTAGTTGGGAAAAGCAATAGTTAATTGAGGAAACAAACAAGTTGAAAGAAGTCAGGTTACAACTAGAAAAGGATAAGGATGAACATGTAAAGGCTACATCCCTAATAAATTTGAGATATGAGGAAAAGGTTATAAAGGCCGTAATGTAATTTTCTACCAATCTGAATCCTACAATTCTGTTTGACCATGCTAGGAGATTAAAGATATTGCTCACATCTTTGAACAAACATAAGGAGGAATTAGGGCCAATTTTCAATAAATGGATTGAGAGATCTCCAAGTGTAAGGTTATTCAGATGGTTGTCTAAGGCTCAAGTTGATCATGACCCATTAATAAAACCATTGCATCAAAATGTGAAGAAGCTTGTGGAGCATGATATATTTTTGGATGATTTTGAAAGAAAATCCAATTTGTTGAAGAAAGAATTGACACTCCCCTGCTATGATTTAATCCTAGGAGTTTTCAAGAAAAATGGTGAGCTTAAGGAGTTAGTCAAGTGGAGAGCACAAATGGATGATGATTTTTCTGCTAGAATGACTAGCATTTTAACTTTGGAGAATACCTTATTTTGCATGCACACTATTGAGACACTAATTTCTACCAAGTCCAAGTTTGATTTTATTTAGCGAGAAATTAGTCAGTTAGAGGACAAGTGGGAACAATTATCCAGAAAAAAGGCTGAGTTCACAAGTTTTGAATTCCCAAGTGAAGAGGTGTATAATAGGTGGAGGTATCAGTACATTCCACATGCAGAGAAAGTAGACACTCCACCTACTTCTTAAGACAAATGAAGATTGAAACTTTTTGAGTCCTAAAAGTTGTTGAGATATAAAGAGGTATTTATTGCAGGGATGACAATAAAGAAATGGTGATAAGATTTTCTTGAGGAAACCGAGGAAGGAATTGAAGACATAAAGCAAGGTGGCCCATCTACAAAATATCTCTCCAAATCTGATCGATATATTTATTGTAAACCCAGTAGGGTTGTAAAGTTTTTAGGGTAAAGTTTTGTAAACCCTAAAATGATCAGTAGCTTGTTGCATTTCCTTGTATATAAAGGATTTTCCACGATCATTTTAGGCATTGAGAGATTTAGGTGTTAATAATACAAAAACATTTAAACCCTAACCCTCAGTTGAGGATTGTAATATTTTGTACCATTTCTTATCAAGCAATAGAGAAGAAGTACAGGTTGCTACTATTATCATGCAAGCTTTCTATCTAGAACATATTGTTGTTAGAAATAGGAAATACTGAGAGGGGGGGGTAAATCAGTATTTCAAAAACTTTTTCTTTTGCCCACTTATGGATATAACAGATTACTTTAGTGCATACAAAGATTATCAAGCTGATTAACAAACGTAGTAGTAAATAGAAAGAACTCATAACACATCATATGTTCTCGAGGAAACCCTGGCCAAGGGAAAACCCCAGTGGGGATGGTACCCACAAAGATCACTAATCAAAAGTATCCTGTTAGGGATATTGGACCCTGTTAGGAGTCAATTTACAATATATAGTAGATCTATCCTGGTTAAAGGACTTTAGGCCTTGTTAGAAGCCTTAACCCTGTTAGGAGTTAGATTACAAAACCTGATCACCAGCTGAGCTCACTACCCAAACAGGTGATACAAAATGTTTCTGACTGTAATATGGTACTGCTTACAACTTCTCATTAATAGCCTTTGCTGCTATCACAATATACAACTATCGCACGTTATCTTTTCTTTCTTTTTACATATCACACTTGTATATCTCATTACATTTCAAGTATTCCTAATATATGAGTTATTAAAGCTAATAAATTTACATGGTCGGCTTCCAAAAACTTTATCCAAGAGTAAACATCTAGGATGTCATCCCTTCATAATTTTAAGTCATTATTTTGACAAGCAAAAATAATCCCTTAACTCTTTCGCTAATACTGTCTCGAAAACTGTTCTATTTTCAAAAATTATCTTCGGTAAACTTTGAATAACTTTGTCCGCACTGCTTCAAACTTTATGTACACTGAGATGGGGTATCCTCATACTCTATAGAAGCTTTAGTTAACTACGCAAACAAAAATATTTCTCCAGTGGACGTCGCCAACTAAATCTTCATCGAGTGCTCTATCAGGATCACTATATCCATACTTAGACAATTTCTTTCTTCAACTTGCCATACTTGCATTCCAAATTCTGCACTCTCAATAGAGATCATATGTTTCCATAATGACAACATCTATGCATCCACATTAGCCAAATTGCCAACAATCTCCTCCTTTGTCATTGGTGGCAACATATGGGAAAATTGGCTAAGTGTGCAAACAAAAATTCAAAAACACAATATGTATACAATATCATACTCCATAGAATAGCTCCCCCTATGAGTATCCTTCCTCAACATGTATTCAATTTTCTACTATCTCTCCCCCTTTGAAAACAATGACAAAGATAGGGTGTACAAAAATTTCAAAAACTTTATACCTTATTATCAGTTATTGCAAAGCCGGTAGGCTTGCAACACAATCACCAAAATCTAACTTCCAAGATTCAAAATCTTTCTCCCATATCTTCCTGATGGATACTGAAACATTGAGTAGAGTACTCAATCCGTATGCTACTATCTGACAAGCTTGCAGGGAATTGAAGCTAAACTTCTGAAATGATGTCTTTGCTGAAAGACACTGCTCAATTTGATCTTCAAAAATTGATATCTTGATTGAGACATGCTCTCTCAAGATGTTAATCTTGATCATCTTTTTTTTCTTCTCCTTTGCTAACATTCTGCTTTCATCTTTCAATTTCCTTATGCTCTTCTCTACAAAACTTATCTTGACATTAGGGCTTTTCAAGGTGTTTGTCTCAGCTGTAATAGCATCCAACTTCTCTCTGATCTTCTTATCCTCTTCAATTGTTAGGATTTCTGATTTAGTGCATTGTATGTACAAATTCTTTCTTGTCTCAAAATGTCTCCTCAAATTCTTTATGCATACATCTAAACTACCAATATCATTTTGAATATTTACACTTAAGGTTTGTTGCATTTCTGCTTCAAAGTCTTCCTGAACTTTTATCTTAGCAATATCCCTCAAGTTAGAAAATTTAGAGTCAAAAGAATTCATTACCATTTTAGCTTTCTCAAGTGGATCCGATTCAGATACCTTAGTGCTGATCACACTCTCAAGTTTCTCTATCAAAACTCTAACTTTTCCTTCAAGGTCTTTCACCTTCTTATTCTTTCCAATAATTTTATTCAGAGATGTGATGAACTCAAGCTTATCATCATCTTCAACTTCTTTTCCAAGGTCTTCAAACATTGAACCAATATGCCTCTTCTTACTGTCAGGTACACTAGGGGTAGTGACCTCTGTCAAAATTTGTTTGCCTTTAACTGACTGCTCTGCTGGAGCTAATTTTGATACAGTTGGTGCTTCCTCTGCCTCTGTATTCTTCTATGATTCTGTGACCTTTTCTTGCTCTCCCAAAGCCAAATTGTCAACAATGTTTCCTAGATCATGAATTACTGCATCATCTGATTCTAGAGTCACTTTGGTGCCTTCAATATCCATTGATTCTTTGCCAATATTGATATGTGAAGAAGATGGAACTTCTTCAATACCAACTTCCTCTACAAGCGGTTCCTCTGATTTCTTCTGCTGAGGGTCTGATTCAACATGCTTTTTTGCAACTATATCTGCAAGAACTTGCATTACTGCTTGCTCTGTCTCTTTCTGTACTTCCTCCTTTTTGCCTCCCATTATAAGGATTGTTCTTCTCTTAGTTCCTAATAAAGTTCCAAGAGGCTTCAAGAATCTCTTCAAATGATCTTCATCCTTAACTTCATAGAACTGTCTGATTACATGTTCTCTCATCTTTATGTCCTCTTCTTGTGCTCTTTGTTTTCTATTCACAAGTCTGTTATACAAATCTTCTGGGATCTTACCATGAATAGTGCTAAGTTTCTTATCTACCACAATCATGTGTGTAACCATTGCATTTTCAAAGTTCAATCTGTCAAATGATCCATATAGATCATAGAATTTATTCAACTTAGTGAAGTCTCCATGCTTCAATATATCTTCATTAACTCTTTCAATTCTTGGTTTCCAAGTTTTCTTCTTGATTGAAACTACATCATCATCTTTAATTACTGCTACATTTCTAGGTATAGGTGGTACAACCACTTTCTGTCTCTTGCCGGGTCCTGTTGCACTCACTTTTACTCTTTTGCTAGGAATAGGAGAAAAAGATTTATCTTCTTCATCTTTTTCAGGTACTTCAACTTTTACCTTTACTGCAATAGGATCAACAGGATCGACACTTGATGTCTCAGGTGAAATTACAAGATTTTCACTTTGTTTCAAGGCTTCTGCAGTCTTCTTAGCTATGTCAAACTCATGACTTGACATACCAGATTCTTTCAATATTTTCTTCATAGTAGATTCAACTCTCTTACTAGATTGCTTCTTTTCTCTCAAACTTATTGCAGAGTTGAAATTCTCTTCATAGGTTCCAAACCTATTTGCATGACCATCCAACTCACACTTTAACAATCTATTCACATATCCTACTGTTTCTGCTTCAGATATTTCATAGCCAAGAGGGTCTATGAATTCCATTCTAGGCTCAACTGCTTCAATGTAGGTGAAATCAGTGTCAACCATAAAACAAATGTCATCTTTATGCTTTTCAACTAAGGATTGAGGAATCCTTGATTTGTTCTTAACAATATTCTGAAAAGTCTTCAATACAAGCTTCACACTGTCATTAACTTTATCAAAAAGGTGCTTCATGTAGACTGAGTTTATTCTTTCCATTGTGGTCACATTGTCACTCCAATCAACTGTGTAAGGAAATCTTCTCAAAATATGGAAAAACATATAGGTTATCAGAGATGAAAACCTAAACCGTGTGTACTTAGCCTTCTTAATCTTTTCTAAGTTCTCAAATAACTAAATTTTCAAAATTTCACATAGGTCTACTGGTTTCTTCTCAATAAACATAAGATAAGCTACATGAATCATTCCTGTAGCCATGTCATCTTCCCTTGAACTACCACATAATTTAGTTGTTAGGATCTTGCAAAGGTACCTAACATCATCTTGCTTAATCTTACTTATCACAATTCCTCTACCATTATAACTAGATCCAGTGTTGTCTAAAAAAATCTTTCTCATGTTCTTTTCATTCAGTGGAATCTCTCCAACTTTTGATAATCCAATAACTTCATGAATTAGGTCGGCAGTTATATCAATAACTCTATCCTCCATCCAGAATTTCCCATTGTGGATTCTACTTAAAATGATCTTGGTACATTCCTCATCATTGAATTCATATTTCATGGAATATTTGATAATTTCATTGTTCTCTAGGTGCCCATAAGCTGGTTTAACTGACATGTCTTGATTGTACAATTTCCTATAATCATCACTAAAATCTACATCTCCCAAAGTTTCAAACTTGCAACCTAAATATCCTTTAACATTCTCAATGTGCAATACTCCATCTGGTACGGATGATAATGCTAGACTGTTTTCAATTTCAGTTGGTTCTACTAGTTCTTTCTTAATCTTTGGTCTATTCTTATCCTTAACATTATGAACCATAGAAATATCCATCTTATCAACTAATTAAAGATCAAAAAATACCTCAACTTTGCAAATCTAAGGTTTCGGTATGATTGTCACTGCAAACTGCTTCCAAACTTCTTCAAATCATCCTCAACTCACTTTTCTTCTTTCAAATCACTTTTCAATCACTTTGTAATCATAATAACTTCAATTTTGACCTTATAACACTTCACATTAACTCGATCTGACATCGCATTCATTCATTTTGCCGCTAAAACCTCAAAAAGTTGATTCTGCAAACCTGCAACCATAAAAGTTTCTGCGTGTAACGCCCCGCTAGGCAACCCAAGAGGACAAGACATAAAACCTCTATAAAATGCAAGTAGTGAATTTTTTATTTTTTTTTAATTTTATTTTAACTAGAATAATATTCATCATTCCACTTCATATTTCTAAAAGAAGAAATAATTTTCTACTACTTAAATGTAATATTTATACAACTTAAGTCCTCCCGGGTTCCCTAACGTTGCTACTAAAGCAACATCATATAAACCATTTACATGCATAAGATATTCATGGAATCATGAGCTTAAAAGATCTACATTCATTTTAATGCACCAAGTTAAATGTCCCTAACTTGTTTCTTATATTAAACATAGGTTAATCATCCAACATCATTATTCTTTTTATCAACTCATTCCATAAATTCATATTGATTTCATCTACATCTACTATCTTTTATATCATTTTTCTCTAATAATTTAGGTAAGAGATTAATATTCATTAAGGTAGGCATTATCCTAGGTACTTCATTAACATGAACCAAGTATTAACATTATAATCAAGTTACTATTTTATTGCATTGTTTCATAACCATTCATTGTTAATAATTCCAATCACTAATCTATCATTTCTCAATAATTTCCTTAGATCTTTTCATCAAGAGAGAATACATTATTGTTGCGATACATCATTATATATAACTATATTTAAGATGATTTCCTTTACATATGGACAACATAAGACGATAGGAGAAATAACATAAACACTTTCTTTTAATGCTAGTAACATGTCCAATATTCCACATTCTTTTCCCTTTCTTTTACCTAGAACTACCCATTCCCTTATGCATTGCTTTGAATTGAGATTACATCAATACTACAAGACTCCTTTTAGGAGATTAAAAATTACATGAATACAAATACATAAGTACATCTCAACATATTAAAATATCCAATAAGAAATCTTCAACTGCAGATCTGGAAAGGAATACGTGCTAGGATCATCCAAAGAATCACGATCAATACCTTGATATAAATATTAACCACCCAACCACGTGGAACCAATAGGCCCACTCCCCCGAGCTAGGAGATAGAACCAAAGGCCCATACAAGAGGTAACAACTAGAAAATTCCTAAGGTGGTGATAAAAGTTTCCCAAAGTCACAACACAAAAGAAAAGACAAGAAGACCACAAGGACTACCAGAGGCATGATAAAATTTGGTAGAGACTCTAAGCTATAAGCTAGGTGAGTGTCATCACATAGCCCTCACCCCTTGGGTTGTCCTCGTACTAGCCACTCTTGGCCCTGGCCCCCAAGTAGGCACATGCGGAACCAAATGCCTCTCGTACAGACAAGGTCATTCAGTCGTACCTACGCATAGGTACCTTCTCCCACTCCCATCCTTAGTCTTTACTAGCACTAAAGGCATGGGCGAGGCATAATTAATCTTGATTAGTGTGTAATTTCCCATTCCAATAATCTCCCATTTCCAATTCATTTATTTAGGTTATCACTTGATTAAATAACTCATAGTAGGTTATCCTGGTACTAGCCACTTAGGGCCCCGGCCCCTCACTATGAGCCACTCACCTAGTGTACTTAGGTTCCCTGAAATATATATAAAAATCATAAGAACATAATAGGTTCATCATCAAGAATTCATATCAATTCCATAACAACATTTGATTGAGTTTAGGAAAACATATGTTGTCCCTAGTCCACTTGACAACCCTAAACCCAATATGGCATTCAGAATGTTCCAAACATAAAAGAAAACATCCAAGTGATATTATAAATATATTCAGAGTATACATAGATCCAATTAACCAAAAACAAATTCTAATAGCCTCTGGTAACCATACGAAACCTTAAAAATTAATGATGTTCTTAAACTGAATTATTTCAAGCAAGGATTAAATGCAAAGAATAGTCATCACAGAACAGTCAAGCATATCTTCCACAAAAAAATAATAAAGGAAATCTCTTCGGTGGAGATTTAGATAACACAATTATGGACTCTCAATTTTATTTTTAGAAAGATCCAATGGTGGGAAGGAAAGTTATGACTTCTGGTTTAAAACTAAAAATTCTGGTTAGGGTTCAGACCTGCCTTCACTAAAATAGTTGTAATTTTCACAAAACCAAATAAAAATTCTCCAAACCAATTGGAAATAAAAGAAAAGACTTAGGAGAATCTCTGATATCAAATTTAGACTTTTATATAATCATATCAGCCTGTAGCATATGAATACATTTGACAGAAAATTCGGAATGAAGAATGGACAGGCATAGTCTGCCAAAATGTCACAAATGAGGCATTAATTTGACCCTAAAAATAAAATCAGAGAGATACCCATTTGAGATCTGTGAATTTTACTTCCAGAAAATTAATTTAGTAAAACCCTAGATTCAATTTAAATTATTATAATAATAGATCTCTAAAAATGGGTTGCTAAAAACCCTAGGAAAACACATGCCAATTCTTACAAACAAAAACTCAAAACTTTAAAATAACCATAGAAATGAAAAGTACAGATGTAATAAATAATGATAATATGTAAATAGATCCATAATCTATCAGAGACATAAAGTAACTAAAATATTCAATCCATACCTCATGTCCTACGAAGGTTGAATTGAAGAAGGAAGGAAAAAAAGAGAAGACAAATCCAAACTTGAGATGCATCCTTCAAACCCTATCCACTTTCAGAAATCTCCATGAAAGAAAGAAATAATTCCACAACAAAGAATCCCTCTCTCAACTACTGAAATTCTCACAAAAATGTCTCTCTCCCAAAAGCAAAGATAGCCAAAAATTCTTAAAGACATATGCTTACAAACTCTCCCTCACATCTCCAAGTTTTCTCTCCAAAATCTCCATGAAAAGTAAGGCCATCCTCTCCTCAATGCTTCAGCCCCAAAAATCTCTCATTTCAAATGAGAAAGTAGTGCATATAAATAGATTTCCAAAGGTTGAGAGGAAAAGCAACCAACTCCCAACTAACTCTTAACTAAAGGGTATTATAAAATAACTTAATATCATACAACTATATTACTCAAATATACAATAAAAGATTATTTGTATTCATTCATACACATATGTAATATTATCCTAACGTATATGCATATGCCATCATTAATTACATCAATATCTATATATATAATCTATCCTCATTATTAATAATTAACAATTGAGAATAATATACTTCGCATTATTTAATATTTAATTATTAATAATATTATACTTTACATTAATCCCAAAATATACACCATCAACAATATCTACAATAATCAACATATAATCACATATAAATTATATATATATAAATACATATATGTGTGCACCCATATATATATTTCTATATATATATATATAGATACATGCCAAATACCAAACACTATAATCTATAAGATTATGAAGTAATAGATCATAATATTATTACCTATTTATAATTACTATAGGATATAATCACTGAGGCAGAATAAAATCACATGCCTCAAAATAAATCTAATCATCCAAAGAGGCCATACAAATCATCTATGAAACATATCGAGAAAATCATAAGATCAAACAAGGTCAACCAAAGTCAACAAGGAAAGTCAAGCCAAACTCCTGAAACACAACATAGAAAGATTAACTAAGGATCATACCAAGAAGGATAAATTAAAAAAATGAGTAAACAAATCATACAACCAAATGAATTCAAGTGGCCATAAGGCACTGACTACAACCATGCCCAACCGGGTGCGTTGGATATGGGTTTTTGACCCAAAGGTTGACTGACAAAGAAGGAACCCTAATATTCCCAAATTGGAATAATGACAAAGGAAGACTCATGTAGGGGCCTTAGTATTATCTCCATAACAACAACCATCGAGGATTTGAGGGCATGCTCAGACCTGTGAAGCCAGGTGAAGTCGATTCCCGGTACCTGCAAGCCTGCATCACAAAGAAGAAATACATATGCACGGATATACATATAAAAGAAAACATTGCAGACAGATGACCAGGATCAATACATCGTGTGGACCTCAGCTATGTGAGTAACTACGACTTCATCCTGAATCATGAAAACACATCATGTATATATATACACCCAAAGCATGTAGCATCATCATAACGAAGGTTAGAATCTCAAGCATTGTGTTAGTCTCTTATCAATACTAATAATAAATCAACATAATCAAATCATCAAGTGAGATACAAGATTCATCCAAGGTAACCTTAATAGAAGAAAATATAAATAACCACTTATATATATCTATCAAGTACATATCATATAACATCCTAACTATGTTCATAAAGGTCTTGAAGGTACTCAATACATACATGGAGATAAATACATACAAAAATGATACCTTTAGATAGTATGTCTGATATTAGAATCATTGAGTACTAGCTTATGAAATTATTATAAACAACTATATGAATAGATCAAACAAGTATCATGTACAACTTAAGCTGTAAGAAAACATCGAAGGATCTTAATTCTTTCAAAAACACAAAACTTATATTAGGGTTAGAGGGGTATTACATCCTCCCCCACTAAGATTCGTCTTACTCCTGGAAGTTGAGAATGTGAACTATATATCACACATTATCTAATAGAATTATATTATTACTATTCTAGAACCTAATTTAATGACTGCACACATTCTTCTTCTATCAAGAGTTTTGGTAAATCCTATCTTATTACAACTTTAGTGTAGATTAACTCAATTCAATTAGTAATGACTTTCAAAAAGAATTACCTATGTGATTCTATCACTTTGTGCAGTAAGTTTGTTAACAAGATACTTGAAATTACATCAAAATTATTGTTATCAAGTCGAAACTCGAAGGTTTTCATGTTTACTCACTAATATCAATATATTATGAAATTGCATATTTTACCAAATGAGATTATCACTTCCTTTCACAATATCAAAGTTCCTATCTATGCTAACTAGTATAAAAAGAAAGAATTTATGATATATTTTCCCTTTTGAGACATAATCTAACCCTACATAATACAACCTGTGAGACCTTATTACAAATAAGGTCCAAAATTCATGTTCCTTACAAGCTATGAATACCAAACATAGAGAGGTATATAACATTTATATTTGTTATGATCATGAAGGGAATACATCAAATAATTTTTATTTACTTTTGTAATCATGAAAATAAAACAATCTAGATACTTGAAACTTACCATTTGCATTAACACACAGTTTTATAAGAAATATTCCTTTCCATCAAAGCTTTAAGTAGAATTCCAATGACATAGGACACACAAATTTTACAATATACATATTCTAAGTCATCTTTCACAATAGTTGTAGTGCTTGATTTCTAAAAACACATTCACACCCTAGAGGAGATCTAAACAATTTACACTTTATTGCACTATTATTCATTAAGTTGGGATCCCTTCTTAAAGCTTACTATTTATCTATGCACTTTTCCCTAATTTGCATGTCAGACCATTTCCATATGGCATTTTCTTAAGAGTTATTTCAAATTCTTTATTGCATAAAGATCATAAATCCATCAAGAGAGAAATAAGTATATGAGTCCTACTACTATCTTCATAACCACAACATCTAAATTAATAACATTAACTACTGTACATCACTTTAATTTCTACCCTTTACCTATTTGAAACATTACCCTCATACACTTTAAAATTTTGAGATAACATCAGTTCTAAGTAGAAATTGAGTAAGGTACATTTCTATAACATTTATTTACCACAACAACTCCTTATTCATAGTTGATCAATCACTTAATGTTGTTAATTTCTTACTACTATGGTGTTGATCACAATGTATACAAAACATGAATTTGTTTCCAAAATACCCATCTAGGATCCTAACTATTCACTAGGCATTTTGCAAGACATATATTTAATAAAAATAACTTCCATCATTAGTACAGATAATCCATCATCGCACATACTCTTCCCTAGAATTTCTTGATTGTGTTATCTTAAATCCTTTTTTGTGCAATTTAATAAGATATGCAGAAAGGATATAACTTCTTACCAAGATAGGGATAAAAATTCCTCTTCCTAAATGAAAATGTGAATTATAGCCTATGATAAAATCTTGGGGACATAGGTCCTTCACCCAAGGGTTTCCTAATTGAGTATTTACAAATTTTCTTGATATATTATTGCCTTGTCTAAACAATTTTAGTCATGCAAAACTTATTTCTTAAGAGGGAAGAGAGAGAAAGAGAGAAATACATATGACAGTAGATTATTTGTTCCTTATTTATTTATTTATTTATTTTTCACTTCTTTCCTAGGTACATATTATTAGCCATGTAATTTAATTATTTCCCTTTTAATCCTATCAAGTACTACCACAATCATTTCTTTCTTTTAAGGATCCAAAAAAAAAAACTATTTCTAAGATACCTTGAGTAGGATAAAATTCAACTAAGTATTTGTAAGAAGATAGAGTGCACAACATTATATTATAGATAGGATCAGGGGGTAATATTATCTACGACCATAATTACGATTCAAAACATTTAGTATCCTTTAACTTTTGACCTTTCTAGAGATACTAGTACCTTTCAAGAAACAAACACAAGTCTCAACAATTCTTCATCGTTCCATTATTATTATAGGAAACATCCACTTAACACATCATTGATCTCATTATGAAAAACATAAGTAATTGTTAGAATATAACTCAATCATAGAGGAATAGGTGTGCCCTTGTAAGACAATACAACATAAGAACACAAAATGTAGCCTTCATTTCCTAAGATTCAAATTTTAGCATAACAACAAAATCCAAAAGGAGACAAAGTTAAGATACTCAAGGTTATGCATAGGTGAGCTATGAGTCCTAGAGTTCCCAGTGTAGAAACCTAGGGCTCTGATACCAGATGTAACGCCCCGCTAGGCAACCCAAGAGGACAAGACATAAAACCTCTATAAAATGCAAGTAGTGAATTTTTTTTTTTTTTTAAATTTTATTTTAACTAGAATAATATTCATCATTCCACTTCATATTTCTAAAAGAAGAAATAATTTTCTACTACTTAAATGTAATATTTATACAACTTAAGTCCTCCCGGGTTCCCTAACGTTGCTACTAAAGAAACATCATATAAACCATTTACATGCATAAGATATTCACGGAATCATGAGCTTAAAAGATCTACATTCATTTTAATGCACCAAGTTAAATGTCCCTAACTTGTTTCTTATATTAAACATAGGTTAATCATCCAACATCATTATTCCTTTTATCAACTCATTCCATAAATTCATATTGATTTCATCTACATCTACTATCTTTTATATCACTTTTCTCTAATAATTTAGGTAAGAGATTAATATTCATTAAGGTAGGCATTATCCTAGGTACTTCATTAACATGAACCAAGTATTAACATTATAATCAAGTTACTATTTTATTGCATTGTTTCATAACCATTCATTGTTAATAATTCCAATCACTAATCTATCATTTCTCAATAATTTCCTTAGATCTTTTCATCAAGAGAGAATACATTATTATTGCGATACATCATTATATATAACTATATTTAAGATGATTTCCTTTACATATGGACAACATAAGAGGATAGGAGAAATAACATAAACACTTTCTTTTAATGCTAGTAACATGTCCAATATTCCACATTCTTTTCCCTTTCTTTTACCTAGAACTACCCATTCCCTTATGCATTGCTTTGAATTGAGATTACATCAATACTACAAGACTCTTTTTAGGAGATTAAAAATTAAATGAATACAAATACATAAGTACATCTCAACATATTAAAATATCCAATAAGAAATCTTCAACTACAGATCTGGAAAGGAATACGTGCTAGGATCATCCAAAGAATCATGATCAATACCTCGATATAAATATTAACCACCCAACCACATGGAACCAATAGGCCCACTCCCCCAAGCTAGGAGATAGAACCAAAGGCCCATACAAGAGGTAACAACTAGAAAATTCCTAAGGTGGTGATAAAAGTTTCCCAAAGTCACAACACAAAAGAAAAGACAAGAAGACCACAAGGACTACCAGAGGCATGATAAAATTTGGTAGAGACTCTAAGCTATAAGCTAGGTGAGTGTCATCGCATAGCCCTCACCCCTTGGGTTGTCCTGGTACTAGCCACTATTGGCCCCGGCCCCCAAGTAGGCACATGCGGAACTGAATGCCTCTCGTACAGACAAGGTCATTCAGTCGTACCTACGCATAGGTACCTTCTCCCACTCCCATCCTTAGTCTTTACTAGCACTAAAGGCATGGGCGAGGCACAATTAATCTTGATTAGTGTGTAATTTCCCATTCCAATAATCTCCCATTCCTAATTCATTTATTTAGGTTATCACTTGATTAAATAACTCATAGTAGGTTATCCTGGTACTAGCCACTTAGGGCCCCGGCCCCTCACTATGAGCCACTCACCTAGTGTACTTAGGTTCCCTAACATATATATAAAAATCATAAGAACATAATAGGTTCATCATAAAGAATTCATATCAATTCCATAACAACATTTGATTGAGTTTAGGAAAACATATGTTGTCCCTAGTCCACTTGACAACCCTAAACCCAATATGGCATTCAGAATGTTCCAAACATAAAAGAAAACATCCAAGTGATATTATAAACATATTCAGAGTATACATAGATCCAATTAACCAAAAACAAATTCTAATAGCCTCTGGTAACCATACGAAACCTTAAAAATTAATGATGTTCTTAAACTGAATTATTTCAAGCAAGGATTAAATGCAAAGAATAGTCATCATAGAACAGTCAAGCATATCTTCCACAAAAAAAATAATAAAGGAAATCTCTTCAGTGGAGATTTAGATAACACAATTATGGACTCTCAATTTTATTTTTAGGAAGATCCAATGTTGGGAAAGAAAGTTATGACTTCTGGTTTAAAACTAAAAATTCTGGTTAGGGTTCAGACCTGCCTTCACTAAAACGGTTGTAATTTTCACAAAACAAAATAAAAATTCTCCAAACAAATTGGAAATGAAAGATAAGACTTAGGAGAATTTTTGATATCAAATTTAGACTTTTATATAATCATATCAGCCTGTAGCATATGAATACATTTGACAGAAAATTCAGAATGAAGAATGGACAGGCATAGTTTGCCAAAATGTCAAAAATGAGGCATTAATTCGACCCTAAAAATAAAATCAGAGAGATACCCATTTGAGATCTGTGAATTTTACTTCCAGAAAATCAATTTAGTAAAACCCTAGATTCAATTTAAATTATTATAATAATAGATCTCCAAAAATGGGTTGCTAAAAACCCTAGGAAAACACATGCCAATTCTTACAAACAAAAACTCAAAACTTTAAAATAACCATAGAAATGAAAAGTACAGATGTAATAAATAATGATAATATGTAAATAGATCCATAATCTATCAGAGACATAAAGTAACTAAAATATTCAATCCATACCTCATGTCCTACGAAGGTTGAATTGAAGAAGGAAGGAAACAAAGAGAAGACAAATCCAAACTTGAGATGCATCCTTCAAACCCTATCCACTTTCAGAAATCTCCATGAAAGAAAGAAATAATTCCATAGCAAAGAATCCCTCTCTCAACTACTGAAATTCTCACAAAAATGTCTCTCTCCCAAAAGCAAAGATAGCCAAAAATTCTTAAAGACATATGCTTACAAACTCTCCCTCACATCTCCAAGTTTTCTCTCCAAAAGCTCTATGAAAAGTAAGGCCATCCTCTCCTCAATGCTTCAGCCCCAAAAATCTCTCCCTTCAAATGAGAAAGTAGTGCATATAAATAGATTTCCAAAGGTTGAGAGGAAAAGAAACCAACTCCCAACTAACTCTTAACTAAAGGGTATTATAAAATAACTTAATATCATACAACTATATTACTCAAATATACAATAAAAGATTATGTGTATTCATTCATACACATATGTAATATTATCCTAACGTATATGCATATGCCATCATTAATTACATCAATATCTATATATATAACCTATCCTCATTATTAATAATTAACAATTGAGAATAATATACTTCGCATTATTTAATATTTAATTATTAATAATATTATACTTTACATTAATTCCAAAATATACACCGTCAACAATATCTACAATAATCAACATATAATCACATATAAATTATATATATATAAATACATATATGTGTGCACCCATATATATATTTCTATATATATATATAGATACATGCCAAATACCAAACACTATAATCTATGAGATTATGAAGTAATAGATCATAATATTATTACCTATTTATAATTACTATAGGATATAATCACTGAGGCAGAATAAAATCACATTCCTCAAAATAAATCTAATCATTCAAAGAGGCCATACAAATCATCTATGAAACATATCGAGAAAATCATAAGATCAAACAAGGTCAACCAAAGTCAACAAGGAAAGTCAAGCCAAACTCCTGAAACACAACATAGAAAGATTAACTGAGGATCATACCAAGAAGGATAAATAAATAAAATGAGTAAACAAATCATACAACCAAATGAATTCAAGTGGCCACAAGGCACTGACTATAACCATGCCCAACCGGGTGCGTTGGATATGGGTTTTTGACCCAAAGGTTGACAGACAAAGAAGGAACCCTAATATTCCCAAATTGGAATAATGACAAAGGAAGACTCATGTAGGGGCCTTAGTATTATCTCCATAACAACAACCATCAAGGATTTGAGGGCATGCTCAGACCTGTGAAGCCAGGTGAAGTCTATGCCCGGTACCTGCAAGCCTGCATCACAAAGAAGAAATACATATGCACGGATATACATATAAAAGAAAACATTGCAGATAGATGACCAGGATCGATACATTGTGTGGACCTCAGCTATGTGAGTAACTACGACTTCGTCCTGAATCATGAAAACACATCATGTATATATATACACCCAAAGCATGTAGCATCATCATAACGAAGGTTAGAATCTCAAGCATTGTGTTAGTCTCTTATCAATACTAATAATAAATCAACATAATCAAATCATCAAGTGAGATACAAGATTCATCCAAGGTAACCTTAATATAAGAAAATATAAATAACCACTTATATATATCTATCAAGTACATATCATATAACATCCTAACTATGTTCATAAAGGTCTTGAAGGTACTCAATACATACATGGAGATAAATACATACAAAAATGATACCTTTAGATAGTATATCTGATATTAGAATCATTGAGTACTAGCTTATGAAATTATTATAAACAACTATATGAATAGATCAAACAAGTATCATGTACAACTTAAGCTGTAAGAAAACATCGAAGGATCTTAATTCTTTCAAAAACACAAAACTTATATTAGGGTTAGAGGGGTATTACACTGCAACCTCACAAAACACAATATTTTCTTTTGCGCACTTAACCATAGCATTAGTACAACATAATAAACCTATATCTAACTGCACAAAACTTAACTCATTCAAATTCCTAATCTACACTAATCCTAATTCCTAAACTATAGAAACTTACATTATTTAAGTACTTAAAGAAGGGTCAGGTAAAGATTCATCCTTACCACTGGTTACATTACCTTCCTGACTACTTTTAGTGCTGACTATACTTCCTTGATCTATACCTTTGTCAAATTTTAATTCATCTTTATTGCTACAACAACCTTTCTCTTTGTTTCCTACATTTTCATTCCTCCTTGCATTGTTCCTAGGGTTAGGGTTATGATGATAACCTCCATTGTTCATTCTGCAAAATCTTGCTGATTGTCCAAACTTGTTGCATATCTGACAAATGATTCCATTATTTCCAAATCTCTATCCTTGCTGGTTAATCTATGACCTGCAATTTCTAGCAATATGTCCTACTTTGTTGCATCTAAAACATACTACCACTTTTCTTTGATTCATTTCTTCGATAGATTTCTTATCTGCATTGTTATTATTCCCAATCATTCTATCATAATTATTCAAAATTACTTTAGGTCTTCTACATTCATTAGCTCTATGTCCAAAACTATGACAATTATAACAATGTCCATTAAAAGGTTTAAATTGCTTACCTGTGCAATCTCTCTTCATGTGCTCAATAGTATTACAAGCAAAACATCTACCTTTGAATTCTCTTTGCATACCTTTAGATGATTCTTCCTATTTTGATTCTTCTTGCTTTGATTCTTCTTTCTCTCTAGGTGGTTCTTCTTTAGGTGGATCTTCCAATGTGTTCTCATTTAGCTTTATTTCCTCCATACTTTCAGATGTCTTCAGATCTGGCTTCTTACTTTCATGGTTTGTTCTAAACATACTATATCCAAATCCAATCCTATTAAAGAATGGTTCTTCAAAAGAAATTTGTTTTTCAGTCTTATCACTTTTTGAATATAGCCTTTCAAGTTGTTGTTTAGATTGAGTTAATTCACCTTTCACAATTTTATTATACTTCTCAAGTTCCACATACTGCACTTTTACTTTTTTAGATTTGGATGTTTCCTTTTCAAGTCTTGACCTTAGATCTTCATTCTGAATTTTCAATTTTTCATTATCAGATCTCAAATTTCCATCTTTCATACTAAGCTTCAGATTTACTATCTTCAACTCATGCTTAAGGATCTCATTTTCTTTTTCTAATTCATCACAATCTTCAACAAGCATATCAAATTTCTTTTCATATTTCAGATCTTCAATTTTATCTTTTAATTTGTCAATAGCATTCTTTGCATCTTCATAGTTTCTTCTTAAGGAGTTTCTTTCATTAGTAAGCATATCAATCTATTCAAGAGCTTCTTCAAGATTCTTCTGAAGTTGATCCATATCCATAGAGATCTTACTCAAGCTGCTAAGCTTTCCTTGAATGTTTCTTCTCTGAGTAACTGTGCTCTGATACCAATTGTTAGAAATAGGAAATACTAAGAGGGGGGGGGGGGTGAATCAGTATTTCACAAATTTTTTCTTTTGCCCACTTATGGATATAACAGATTACTTTAGTGCATACAAAGATTCTCAAGATGATTAACAAACATAGCAGTAAATAGAAAGAACTCATAACACATCATATGTTCTTGAGGAAACCTTGGCCAAGGGAAAACCCTAGTGGGGATGGTACCCACAAAGATCACTAATCAAAAGTATCCTGTTAGGGATATTGGACCCTGTGAGGAGTCAATTTACAATATATAGTAGATCTATCCTGGTTAAAGGACTTTAGGCCTTGTTAGAAGCCTTAACCCTGTTAGGAGTTAGATTACAAAACCTGATCACCTACTGAGCTCACTACCCAAATAGGTAATACAAAATGTTTCTGACTGTAATATGGTACTGCTTACAACTTCGCATCAATAGCCTTTGCTTCTATCACAATATACAACTATCGCAAGTTATCTTTTCTTTCTTTCTACATATCACACTTGTATATCTCATTACATTTCAAGTATGCCTAATATATGAGTTATTAAACTTAATAACTTTACATGGTCAGCTTCCAAAAACTTTATCCAAGAGAAAACATCTCAGATGTTGTCCCTTCATAATGTTAAGTCATTATTTTGACAAGAAAAAATAATCCCTTAACTCTTTCGCTAATACTGTCTCCAAAACTGTTCTGTCTGCAAAAACTGTCTTCGGTAAACTTTGAATAACTTTGTTCGTACTACTCCAAAATTTATGCGCACTAAGATGGGTTATCCTCATACTCTATAGAAGTTTTAGTTAATTGCACAAACAAAAATATTGCTCTAGTGGATGTCGCCAAGTAAATCTTCATCGGGTGCTCTGTCAGGATCACTATATCCATACTTAGACAATTTCTTTCTTGAACTTGCCATACTTGCATTCTAGATTTTGTGCTCTCAATAGAGATCATATGTTGCCATAATGACAACATCTATGCATCCACATTAGCCAAATTGCCAACAATTATATACAAATGATCAAAGGTTATACTTAATACAAATCTCAAATCTTTGTCTCTCCTTTGTGTTCATTCTGTGAATTTTCTAAGTTCTCAAAGACTTGTATGAATGTATTTATGCTTTGAGTTCTAATCTAGGATTGGATTAAATATTTCTCAGAGTGGGATATATTTTCACTAAATTTACATGAGGATTTTCCATAAGTAGGAAAGAGTTGAGGTATTTGTATTTATGTTCAGAGACCAGTTCTTCTTAAAGATCTTTGTATTCATTCTATTTTCTGGTATTGTTTGCCCAATGGATGAGGCACTGGCCGGTATAGACCTATCTATGCTTTATGAGAAATGATTGAAATCATTATAATCAGAAACACATAATCAATACCAGTCATTTTACTTTTATTTACTTACATTTTACAGTTGTTCTACCCAGTGATGGAGAGTCAATGAATAATAGGTTGTTATTTAGTACTTTCTCATTGTTATATGTTGTAAGATCTAGTATTAAGTTAAAGAGAAAGGTAGTATCTATTGGATCAAGTATACCCACCTTAGTTTTGTAGAGCCAGAAGTGAAGAGGGAAGTCTTGTCCCTATAGTTGGTCCAGTTACTTATTGATTTCTCACATTTGGAGTTAACCCCTCCTTAATATCAATCATAAGTATATTGGTATCTCTTGGAGTGTAAAATATTTTGAAGAACTTGTTAGCCCATTTTCCTATCATAGCGAGAAAACTAAGAAAATGTTCTGCCTCTAGAAAAAATTTCATGGCTATAGCTTTTTTCCCCTGGCCTCTGCATTATTTTTCATCTTCCTGGCTGAAACCCTAGGCAAAAATTCATAAATCTAGCCGTCGTGTGCAAAAAACCCTAAATTGCCCTGACACTGTTCTAATTTTGCATTACCTTTTTGGGCCACTTAAGTGATCATATAAGCATGTGAATATTTCATTTCTTAGTCAGCCGCTAATTTGCTAAGTCTTCTAGCAGTTAGCATTTACTCGGCGAACTGGCGAACATGTGTTCGCTTAATATCTCATTGTCTGGTGGTTACCAAAAAACATTTAGTGACCCAGCAAACGGTTTAGAATTTCCTTCTATCACTAAGTCATGAGATGGTGGGCCTTCTTTGTGAATATGTTACATGTGGACCTATGTCAGTGTGGAGGCTGATGTGTCAGACAGTTATTGGTTGCAGAGCGGTGACTTGTATGATGTCAGTGGGGCCCGGTGTCAAGCTTTAAGATCTAACGAATGGTGCATGTTCACATGGAATATTCTTACCCCATGCAATCATGCACCTGCCATTCGATTAGATGCCAATGGGTAGTGGATCCATTGCCATGCAAGCACAAATGGCATCTCCTCATTGGCAGAGAGAAATGATGATATGGCAGGGTTGTCAGAGTGACCTGTGAATGAAGAAAAAGTTGCATGTTCACCTGCCAGATATTGCAATGTTGCAATTTCTAATTCGATGGTATTACTGATAAGGCAGTGTGGGGTCAAGCTTTGGTGACATCGGCAAAGATTCCAGATCTACAGCGGGCACATGATCTCAAAGAATCCTTTGAGCCCTTGAGATTATGTGCCAACCGTTTGATTCTCCAAGTGTGCAGGATGACTGTTGTGGGTCTGCTGACAGGTGTTATAGTTGGAGCCTTCTTATTGGTTGTGTTAGTGGGATCATTTCCAGGTGGTGCAGAGCTATTCATTTCTGATTGGCCGAGCTGGAGGATGATGAGGATGCAGAAAGGTGGGGTCATTGTCAGAAAGGTCAGTGACGAGGGCAAAATCAATGGTTGGCACATGATCTCATGGGTGGTGTCAGAGCCATGAGATCTTGCGCCCACTGTTTGATTTCAAAGGCTTATAGAGAGTGGGTCCTTTGTCAGAGATGACTAGGCAATTGCAGTGAATGGTGTTGTGACAAGTGGCAAAAAGTGGGCCTAAGCAGGGGTCTAAGGTTTAGCAGTCTGGATAAATTTGTTTAGCAGCCCGACAAATTTCCAAGGCTTCACTTGTTCACTGAGTAAATGATAATGTTCTAAGAAGATTTAGCAATTCAGTGAAGGAGCGTTCATGTAATTGCTAAATTATTTGGTGGTGACATAAAGTATTTCGCGAATTGGAGAAAGTTTTCAGTTGTGGGTTCGCCAAATATGACTAGGGTTGATTTTTCTGTTTGATTCGCTGAGTCACTGAGTTAATAATGGGTTAGGATTTTCATTCTATGAATAGGAAAACCTTTGTCACATAGTCACTAAATGTTAACCCAGGGATATCTAAAGAGTTAAGTCATGAAGCCCAGGAAAGAAGAAGATCTCATGGCTGTGTTTTGAAGTTGATCCCAGATTTAAATGTTGATCATCGATACACTGCTGGTGCCATGGATATAGCCATTTCCCTACAAATTCAAATATTTAAATGGTTTTTTGCGATAGGAAGGACTAAAACTAAATGTTTATGCGGCTGTATTTGGTGAAATAGTTTTGTCAACTGCTGAAGAGTGGTCCTGAGGTTCCATGATTGATTTGTAGAGGGGTTTGTGTTGTAAAAGAATGGGTTTTCTTGCTCAAGGCATGTTGCAGGTGGCTGATTAGACTTATGTGCATGGTAGATTCATGATCTCCAGTATAGTACTCTGAGATTTCTCATAAAAAGAGATTGTTCTTAGATTTTATTGCCTGGTTTTCCCCACTATAATAAATTCTGATTGTTGCTGGTTGGTTTGGTGGTTGGAAACCCTAACCCTAGTCATCCAAAGCTTGTTGCATCCTATTTTGGGATTCCAAGATGACTAGGGGGTATATATTGTTGTATTTTTTACTTTGGAGGGGTTCCAAAACTTTCTTTTTGGTCCCTGGTTGTTGATGATAATATATTGAACAAGGAGAGCTTGGATTTAGGGTCTTTCCCCTAACATTTTTTTATTTGGTAATGTATTGATTCTACAAATCTGAATGAGAATACACTTGGATTCCAATCTCATATTTGTGTATGTCTTCTTATTTTGTTCTTGGGCTCATATATGTTAATGTCACAAAGTGTGTTAGCATATGGTAAACAAAGAATATTGTGAAATTATCTTGGAGTTTCTAACAAAGTTAGGATTAAAGTCTTTAAGGTAGTTTCAGTGAGTTCATGGCTAGATAAAAATTTGATGTCATGGTATGTGAGGGAGAGGGATAATAGGTAAAGCACTTATTCTGAATTCAAGGATATTTGAGTTTGGGTTTTCAGTTGATATATGTCATGGAGTGACTCTATGCCTTGGTTAAGAAATTGGTCCATTCTCTAGAAGCAGTCTATCATCATCAATCACACACACATTTAAATGATAAATCTTTCAATCAGTTAGTAAAGGGTATAGTTGTATAACATTTAGTGATTCCTTTCAAGAAGTGAATCAAGGGTACAACCACCTAAGTATTTTTCTCAAAGTGTAGGAGGATCCTTGTTGATCCCTGTTAATTAGCTCTTTTCCTTGCAGACTTTAGATTGGTGATAGAGTCAGTGACATTAAGTTGTCAGTCATAGTGCAAATCTGCAAGTAGAAAGAGAAGGTGAATACCAACAAAATGGTGACTCTGCTGGGGAACAAGTAAAGGATAGCAAGTTTCTCTCTTGGTTGGATTATCCTAGAGTCTGGTTTAAAGATCATAGAGTCAGATAAACAAACAAGCATTTGCAAAAATATTCTCACTGAGTGTTGAGTGGCGACTCTGAAGTCTCTGTTTGATCAGTGAAGTCCCTGATAAACAGTGTATAAATCCTAGTTTTGTTTTGTGTTGATTGGAAGGAGAAATGAAGACAAGTACAATATTTCCCTCTTATAGGAGGTGGCGACTCTACATTGCAAAGAACTTGATGGAGCTGCATAGTGAACTCTAGATCTGCCTTGCCTTCCAACCAATAAGTTAAATTTCTACTGCTGAACTCCCAGGTATTTCTCAAGATCTAAAATGTTTCCTTATTAAGTGATCAAGCACTAAGAAAAAGAATAAGGTGTGAGTAGAGGTTTGCATACTTCAAGGTTTCAGTTGTATTTTTGCAAAATTTTATGGAAGTATTGCATTAGTTATGATGGGTAAGCTTGAGGAGGAGCTTGCATTATTAGACCAAGGCATCCAAAGGGATTACATGCAATTGATGAGATTAAAGGTGGGAGGTAGAAGGGAACTATCAATACCTTTTTTCTATGAGAAGTTTTGTGAAGCATATCATGAGCTTCCAAGGGGTATTGAGTTTTCAGAATCTATATTCATTGGTTTGTTTTTGGAGCTCTATTTTCCTGAATCAACCCATTGGCCAACCTCCTTGTGTGAAGAGTATTATGTGCATATTATGGATTGGATACTTAATGATGTTGACCTTGAGCTTGAAGATGTATTTGGGGTTGTGCATGGTAATACTATTATTGAGAATGATGGAACCTATGAAGGAGATGTGTCAATTGATGACACTCTTTCTTATAATCATGAAAGTGATGCTCTTTCTCAGTGTGGGGAAGAAGATTTGTGCAGTCAATAAGAGGATGAAGAATATATAAGTGAAGATGTTACTAATGACTGCCTATTAGAGGAGGGTGTTCTTGAGGACAATTGTTCACTTCATAGTGAACAAATTTCAAATTTCTTGTCTTCTGAGTATCTTAGATATTCAAGGAGGGATAACTCTAAATTCTTACATCCAACACACATTGATTTTGACTGAGAGCATGAGTCAGTAGGGTCTGACTTTGACATGTGTGCCTCTAATTCTTTTGTTTCCCTGACACTACTAGATGGTGACCATGTACAATATGATATATCAAATGATGAAGTCATCAGTGTTTGTTCATCTCCAAGTAATATAGGTATCCCTAATATGGTGTTGAGTACTAATTGGAAAGGTTGTGTAGATCTTGAGTCTTGTCCTGATTCTAGATCTTTTGCTAAGACATGGAATGATGGCCGATTAGTTACTTAGATTTCACATGTTTATGATGTGTGTATTGATGTTATTCCTCCCATCCATTGACAATTTTTGGGTGTGTCAAATGCTGATAGGATGTAGCAGGTGCATATGCTTGATGACCCATGTACACCAGAGTCCTCCTCATGTAGTGACTCTACAAAAGAAGAGGTTGAAGGACATGATAGTGTGTTTCCTTGTTATAGAGATTGTAGTGATGAACAAGTTTCTTGTTCAAGTACTTTCCCTTCTTTTTCTAAGTATGATAATGATGGTGACAGTGTTGAGGACTTTGTTTTCAACAATTGGGAAAAAAATCTTTAGATGAAAACAATAAGGCAAATCAGTTGTTCCCCTGTCAAAAAAGTTTTCAAGAAGACCTCCACTTGGTTCATGATCTAGTTCATGAAGACATCAGGGAGGAACCAAGCTACTCATTGGCTGAAGCAATTCATGAAGGAAAATAAAAGGATCCAAGTCCTTCTCAACCAGGTATTTTTGTAGTAATGTATGATGCTCCATATGTTTTATTTTCTGATGCATTACTAGGGGAATTTTTCTTTTCCAGTCCACAAGAAGAAGTAAATGATGTTCCTTACTTCTTGGAATATGAGTGTGAATATGGTGGTTGTGACTAGAAGAACATGGGTAGTGATCATTACAATTTCATTCTTCAGCCCATGGTTATTCACACATGTTGGCAAAAAGATGGTCATAAAATTTTTAGGTGTTTGGTCACATATGTGGATGAAAATCAGACCTTTGATTTAGGAGGGTCTCTGATTTTCTCTTGGTGGCCAGGGGCCACCAAGCAAAGTTTCAAAGTTTGTAAATATATGTAAATACTTCCCTTTCCTATTGTGTGTTTCTTTCCCTGGTTCAGTTGCCAGTTTTTGAGGTCCCTATGTTTTGTCCAGTAGGTGGTCTGCTCTCCCAGTAATTCTGAATTCTTGCCATGCCTGCAAGAGGCATGCATCCCCAAATAGAGCCACTGTTAGCCCATTTTCCTATCATAGCGAGAAACTTAAGAAAATGGTCTACCTCTGGAAAAAATTCATGGTTGTAGCTTTTTTCCCCTAGCCTCTGCATTATTTTTCATCTTCCTAGTGAAAACCCTAGGCAAAAATTCATAAATCTAGTCGTCGTGTGCAAAAAACCCTAAACTACCCCGGCACTATTCTAATTTTGCATTACCTTTTCGGGCCACTTAAGTGATCATATTGGCATGTGCGTATTTCATTTCTCAATCATCCCCTAATTTGCTAAGTCTTCTGACGGTTAGCATTTACTTTTTGAACTGGTGAACATGTGTTCACATAATATCTCATTATCTGGCGGTTACCGGAAAACATTGAGTGACCTAGCAAATGGTTTAGCATTTCCTTCAGTCACTGAGTCATGAGATGGTGGACCTTCTTCATGAATATGTTACATGTGGACCTGTGTTAGTGCAGAGGCTGACATGTCAGACAGTTATTTGTTGCAGAGTGGTGACTTGTATGCTATTAGTGGGGCCCAGTGTCAAAGCTTTAAGATCTAACGACTGGCACATGTTTGCATGGAATATTCTTACCCCATGCGATCATGCACCCATAGTCTAATTAGATGTTAATGGGTAGTGGGTCTGTTTCCATGCAAGCACAAATGGTGTCTCCTCATTGACCGAGAGAAATGATGATATGGTAGGGTTGTCAGAGTGACCTGTGAATGAAGAAAAAGTTGCATGTCCGCTTGCTGGATATTCCAATGCGGTAGTTTTTGATTCGATGATATTATTGATAAGGTAGTGTGGGGTCAAGATTTGGTGACATCAGCAAAGTTTCTAAATCTACAGTGGGCACATGATCTCAAAGAATCTTTTGAGCCCTTGAGATTATGCGCCAGCTGTCCGATTCTCCAAGTGTGCAGGACGATTGTTGTGGGTCCGCTGACAGGTGTTATAGTTGGAGTCTTCTTATTGGTTGTGTCAGTGGGACCATTGCCAGGTGGTGCAGAGCTGTTCATTTCTGATTGGCCAAGCTGAAGGATGATGAGGATGCAGCAAGGTGGGGTCATTATCAAAAAGGTCGGTGATGAGGGAAAAATTAATGATTGACGCATGATCTCATGGGTGGTGTCAAACCCATGAGATCTTGCACCTGTCATCTGATTTCAAAGGCTTATAGAGAGTGGGTCCTTTGTTAGAGATGATCGGGCAGTTGCAGCAAATGGTGTAGTGACAAGTGGCAAAAAGTGGGCCCAGGCAGGGGTCTAAGGTTTAGCAGTCCAAATAAATTTGTTTAGCGGCCCGACAAATTTCCAAGCCTTCGCTTGTTTGCTGAGTAAATGATAATGTTCTAAGAAGATTTAGCGATTCAATGAAGGAGCATTCGTGTAATAGATAAATTATTTGGCAGTTACATAAAGTATTTCACGAATTGGAGAAAGTTTTCAGTCCCTGGTTTGCCAAATATGACTGAGGTTGATTTTTCTATTTGATTCGTTGAGTCACTGAGTTAATAATGGGTTAGGATTTTCATTCTGCGAATAAGAAAACCTTTGTCGCACAATTGCTAAATGTTAACCTAGGGATATCTAAAGAGTTAAGTCATGAAGCCTAGGAAAGAAGAAGATCTCATGGTTGTGTTTTAAAGTTGATCCTGTTGGAAACAATTGTCTGAAGAAAATTGCTACTCAAATTATGTATTATCTTTGATGTCACACAATGTCATAGTCCGCAACAATCAGTACCTACCGAGCTCAGTCGGTCTGCCTGGCATTAAAAATAGTGTTTACCGAGTTCACTCAGTTATCAAAGAAAAATCAGCATGTACCGAGTTCACTCGGTTATCAAAGAAAAATCAGCATGTACCGAGTTCACTCAGTTGTCAAAGAAAAGTTAGCATTTACCGAGTTCACTCAGTTATCAAAGAAAAAGGGATTATCAGTGTTTACTGAGTTCTCTTGGTCTCCAAAAGATTGTAGAAAATTTCATTATGGTCACCGAGCACTGTTGGCCCTTGAAGGATCTTTGCAAATAAATTTTTCTTAATTTAGCCGACTGTTATACTAAGTAATGCCGATTTGAAAAATCTAAAATCATATAAATAAAAGGTCAAGTGTGAAAAATAAAAAAGAGAAATAGAAGAAGATATATAGAAGAAAGACAGGAAAGGTGTGTGCGAAATTGTGAAGGATGACCAGATATCCTTGAGGAGGAGCAGAGATATATTCGATCAGGAAGGATCTCACTTATATAGAACATAGATCTGTAATCAGCAAGGCAGTTGCATTATTATACAGGTCATTTTCATTGTTACCTTTTTATCATTGTAATAGTGAATTCTAAATCTCTTAACCGAGTTGGTTTAACAACCATATTGTAAATCCTCTAACAAGGTGACAATTCCATTGAATTCTTCTCAAGACCTCTTACTAGGCCACTCCTAGCAGGGTGATTAAATCCTCTAATAAGGTCACACCTAATAGTGTGTTTTGTAACCTTTTATTGGGTTGGCTTCTAACCGCGCATCACTTCAAAAAAGTGAAAATCGGTATCTAGATACATTGGTGGTTTTTCCCATATTGGGTTTCCACGTTAAATCTTGTGTCTCTTGTGTTCCTAATAGTTAGCTTAATCATATACAAGTGGTGATGAATATCTAAAAATAATTTTACTAATACTCTCTGCATCTACCAAGTTACTGCAATCTATTTACCGAGTGGTAAACAGATAATATTCATTAAGATATCCTAAGGGATTTGGAAAGAAATAATAGTGAAGTGTTTTATGGTTGACTAATTCACCCCCCCCCCTCTCAGTCACTTCATCCATATTCCATCAATTGGTATCAGAGCTTTTGGTGCTTGCAGGAAAGGTTTCAAGGACCTAAGCTAAAGATCAGGATGTCTTACAAGAGAGAAATTCCAAAGCTCAATAGAGATAACTTCTCAGCATGGCAAGGTCTCATGAGACTTCATCTGGCTTCCATTGGTGATTCAGGATGCAAATACATTGATGAAGAATACACAGTTCCTACTGGTGCATTAACTGTTGAAGACATTGCAGAGAAAAAGAGTCATAACACCATGATGATAGACATTGCATCAGCTCTCAGCTATGAAGAATTTGATGAAATTAAAGAATGCACTACTGCATATGAAATGTGGATCAAACTGAAGAAAATATATGGTGGTGATGCAAATGTGAAAAGAGCCAAAGCAGAAAGCCTAAGAGGATAGTTTGACAAGATGAATATGAAAGAAGATGAAAACATTGTAAAATATGTTGAAAGGATCAAAGCAAGTGTTAGTGCAATTAGAGCTTCTGGAGGAACAATCACTGATGAAACTGTTATAAGCAAGGTACTCAGAACATTACTCCCTATCTATGCAATAAGAGTATCAGCTATTCAAGAAAGAAGATGTGAAACAAACCACAATATAACTTTGGATGCTTTAGTTGGAAGATTGACAGCCTTTGAATTAGACAACTATGACAACTATGTTCCAAATTCCAAAAATATTGAGTCAGCATTTGAGGCCAAGGTTTCACTAAGGAAGAACAAGAAAATAAAAGAAGTTCAGTCAGAAAGTGAAGAAGTATCAGAAGAAAGTTCTGATAGCGATCTTGAAATTGTAGAAGCACTACTTGCAAAGAAGTACTCTAAAGGGAAAGGTAAATATAAAGGTAAAACTCCTTTAATCTGTTCTTCATGTGAAGAAATTGGACATATTGCAGCTAGGTGCCCAAACAAGCAGGCCAAGGAAGAGAAGAGAGGTCACAAGTACTATGGCAAAAATAATTTCAAATCATTCAAGGATAAAGGTAAGAAAACATGTTTTATGGCTAAAGATTCTGATGATAGTGAAGAAGAAATTGTCTTTATTTCTATAAAAGATGAATCTGATGATGATAAAGATAAGATGGCACTTATTTCTCATATAAGCAAAGATGATATATGGATAATAGATAGTGGATGTTCACATCACATGACTGGTGACAAGACAAAATTTGAATACCTAGAAGACTGTGATGGTGGCAATGTAAGATTTGGAAACAATGAACCTTGTTGTATAAAAGGAAAAAGAAGAATCTCATTAACCAAAGAACTCATATGTGATAATGCTTATTGGGTTGAAGGACTAAAACATAATCTTCTAAGTGTAGCACAGCTAATCAACATTGGTTTCAAGGTTGAATTCATGAATAGTCAAGCAAGACTGCTGGATGGAAAAGGAAAACTCATTGGATTAGGCAAACAAACAAAAGGTAATTTATTTTATCTTGATCTCAATGAATATTCATGTTTTATTGCTCAAATTGAAGAAAGTTGGCTATGGCACAAAAGGTTATGTCATGTGAATTTTGATAACATGATGAAAATAAGCAAATTCAAGAAGGTAAGAGGCATTCCTACTTTGAAGAAACCTGATACTGGTCTATGTAAGAATTGTCAGATTGGCAAAATGAGTAAGACTAGTTTTAAGAGTAAGAACTATCAGTCTAAAGAGATTTTGGAAATTGTGCATACTGATTTATGTGGACCTATTGGAATAGAAAGCTATACTGGAGATAAATTTTTTATTCTTTTCATTGATGATTATTCTAGAATGATGACTATTATGTATTTAAGAGAAAAGTCAGAAGCATTTGAAAATTTCAAATGGTACTTAGCAAGAGTGGAAAAGGAAACAAGGAAAAGATTGAAATGCTTAAGATCAGACAGAGGTGGTGAATTCATCTCCCATGAGTTTAACAACTTTTACATTGAAAGAGGAATCAAAAGACAGCTATCAGCTCCTAGAACTCCTGAGCAGAATGGAATAGCTGAAAGAAGAAATAGATCTATTATGGATTGTGCAAGGACTCTAATGATAGAAAAGAACATCGCCATAAAGTACTGGAAGGAAGCTATCAGCACTGCAGTTCATACCTTGAACCAAGTACAATTGAAGAAAGACACATTCAAAACTCCTTATGAGTTATGGTATGGCTATAAACCCAATGTAAGTTACATGAAAGTATTTGGTAGCAAGTGTTATATCTTAAAATAATCCAGAAGAAATAAATTTGATGTGAAAAGTGATGAAGGAATATTCCTAGGATATTCTAGCAAAAGTAAGGCATACAAATGTCTGAACTTGTCTACTCACAAAGTCATAGAAAGTATACATGTAAAATTTGATGAGTTTGCAGAAAAGACTGAAGAAGAAAGAAAAAGGAAACCTGAAAACTACAGGAGATTCATTTACATTGAACCTGAAACATTTCCAGACACAACTATCAATAAGGAAACTATATCTACTAAGCCTAGCACAATAACCGAGTCACATGAAGAAGTTCAAACTGAGTCACAGGAAGAAGTTCAAACTGAGTCACAGTAAGAAATTCAAACCGAGTCTCAGCCTGAAGTTACCGAGCAAATATCTACCGAGCCAGAGCAACCTGAAGAAGAGATCCTAGAAGACAACAACATGACTCATTCAAAAAGAAAGGAACCTATACTAGCCATGTCAGAAGGCATCATACACCAGATCAAATTATTGGAAGAAAATTTGATGGTACTATGACAAGAAGTAAGCTAAAAGGTACATGTCTGCTTACTGATTTTGAACCTAGAAATATCAAAGATGCATTGAAAAATGAAAGTTGGATTGAAGCAATGAATGAAGAATTAGAACAAATACAAAAGAACAAAACATGGACTCTTGTACCTAGACCTAAAGATAAGAATGTAATTGGAACAAAATGGGTATTCAGGAATAAGCTGAATGAAGATGGTCAAGTATCTAGAAACAAAGCTAGATTGGTATGTAAAGGTTATTCTCAAGAAGAAGGTATAGATTATGGTGAAACTTTTGCTCCTGTTGCAAGATTAGAAGGTGTAAGAACTCTACTTGCTTATGCAGCACATAAAGGATTTAAGGTATATCAGATGGATATAAAATTTGCATTTCTCAATGGAATTCTTGATGAAGAAGTCTACATTGAGCAACCTGAAGGTTTTGTTGATCCAGATAAAAAGGACATGGTCTACAAGTTACACAAAGCATTGTATGGTTTGAAACAAGCTCCTAGAGCATGGTATGAAAGACTCCATAACTATCTAATTCATATTAAGTTCAAAAGAGCCAATGATAACAGCAATCTGTATATTAAAGAAGGACCAGATGACAAAATTGTATTGGCAGAAATATTTGTAGATGATACTATATTTACAGGGAATGATGATTAGTGCAAAGAATTTTCAGAGCAAATGAACAAAGAATTTGAAATGTCTATGTTTGGTTTAATAAAATTCTTTGTTGGTCTTCAAATTCAGCAAAGCAAGAATGGTATATACATTACTCAATCTAAATACATTAAGGAAATACTTAAGAAGTTTGGTATGGAAGATTCAAAACCAGTTGGTACACCCATGTGTACTGGACTGAAACTTACCAAAAATGATGATTCAAAAGAAGTAGATAAGACCTTATACCGATCTATGATTGGAAAATTGTAGTATGTAGTACATACAAGACCTGATATTGCCTTAGTAGTCAGTATAGTAGCAAGATTCTCAGCAAAACCTAAGGAAAATCATATGATAGCAATCAAAAGAATCTTAAGGTACTTAAGAGGAACTGAAGAATATGTTTTGTGGTATAAATTTGGAGGCAATCTAGACTTAAAAGTGTTTACTGATGCTGATTGGGCAGGAAACATTGATGATAGAAAAAGTACAAGTGGTGGAGCATTTTTTCTTGGAAAAAGACTGGTATCCTAGACCAGTAAAAAGAAAAATTGCACATCTCAATCCACAGCTGAAGCAGAATATGTTGCTGCTGCAGTAAATTGTTCAAATATTGTTTGGTTTAAACAGTTATTACAAGGTATGAAGGTTGAGATCAAAGAACCAGGTGTTATATTTTGTGACAATACAAGTGCAATAAACATTTCAAAGAATCCAGTAATGCATTCCAAAACCAAGCACATTGCTATTAAATATCACTTTGTCAAAGAATTGGTGCAGGACAAGGAAATCAGATTAGAATATATTCATAGAAAAGAGCAGATTGCAGACATTTTCACCAAACCATTACCCAAGGATGCATTTGTGTATTGAAGAGGTAAGTTAGGGGTCATTCCCCTATTCGAGGCTCACTAAATACAATTTTAGTGATGCATCAACCAGAACATGATTGAAAATCAACAAGTTGATGCAGCATATTCAAGGAATCAATGCATATGAATCAGTACTTGAGGTACATTAGTTTACACCGGTAATATGTGAATTGTCTTTGGCATGTGTTGTCAAAGAGGGAGTGTCTTTGCTATTACTTCAAGAAATTTTTCAATAGTCAGAGGAAGAGTTTTTAAGAAAAAGGAAGTTTGCTAACAGAGGGAGATTTGAATCTGAACCGAGCTAATCCTTTCAAAATTTCTTATGCTATGACATATTGTGTTGCCATCAATGCCAAAGAGGGAGATTGTTGGAAACAATTGTCTGAAGAAAATTGCTACTCAAATTATGTATTGTCTTTGATGTCACACAATGTCATAGTCTGCAACAATCAGTACCTATCGAGCTCAGTCGGTCTACCTGGCATTAAAAATAGTGTTTACCGAGTTCACTCGGTTATCAAAGGAAAATCAGCATGTACCGAGTTCACTCGGTTATCAAAGAAAAATCAGCATGTACTGAGTTCACTCGATTGTCAAAGAAAAGTTAGCATTTACTGAGTTCACTCGGTTATCAAAGAAAAAGGGATTATTAGTGTTTACCGAGTTCTCTCGGTCTCCAAAAGATTGTAGAAAATTTCATTATGGTCACCGAGCACTGTCGGCCCTTGAAGGATCTTTGCAAATAAAGTTTGCTTAATTCAGCCGACTGTTATACTAAGTAATGCCGATTTGACAAATCTAAAATCATATAAATAAAAGGTCAAGTGTGAAAAATAAAAAAGAGAAATAGAAGAAGATATATAGAAGAAAGACAGGAAAGGTGTGTGCGAAATTGTGAAGGATGACCAGATATCCTTGAGGAGCAGCAGAGACATATTCGATCAGGAAGGATCTCACTTATACTGAATAGAGATCTGTAATCAGCAAGGCAGTTGCATTATTATACAGGTCATTTTCATTGTTACCTTTTTATCATTGTAACAGTGAATTCTAAATCTCTTAACCGAGTTGGTTTAACAACCATATTGTAAATCCTCTAACAAGGTGACAATTCCATTGAATTCTTCTCAAGACCTCTTACCAGGCCACTCCTAGCAGGGTGATTAAATCCTCTAACAAGGTCACACCTAACAGTGTATTTTGTAACCTTTTACCGGGTTGGCTTCTAACCAGGCATCACTTCAGAAAAGTGAAAATCAGTATCTAGATACATTGGTGGTTTTTCCCATATTGAGTTTCCACGTTAAATCCTGTGTCTCTTGTGTTCTTAATAGTTATCTTAATCATATACAAGTGGTGATGAATATCTAAAAATAATTTTACTAATACTCTCTGCATCTACCAAGTTACTGCAATCTATTTACCAAGTGTTAAACAGATAATATTCATTAAGATATCCTAAGGGATTTGGAAAGAAATAATAGTGAAGTGTTTTATGGTTGACTGATTCACCCCCCCCCTCTTAGTCACTTCATCCATATTCCATCAGATCCTAGATTTAAATGCTGATCGTCAATACACTGCTGGCACCATGGATATAGTTGTTTCCCTGCAAATTCAAAAATTTAAATGGTTTTCTGCGATAGGAAGGACTAAAATTGAATGTTTATGTAGCTGCATTTGGTGAAAAGGTTTTGTCAACTACTGCAGAGTGGTCCTGAGGTTCCATGATTGATTTGCAGAGGGGTTTGTGTTGTAATAGAATGGGTTTTCTTGCTCAAGGCATGTTGCAGGTGGCTAATTAGACTGATATGCATGGTAGATTCATGATCTCTGGTATAGTACTCTGATATTTCTCATAAAAGGAGATTGTTTTTGTATTTGATCACCTAATTTTCCCCACTGTAATAAATTATGATTGTTGTTGGTTGGTTTGGTGGTTGGAAACCCTAACCCTAGTCATTCGAAGCTTGTTGCATCATGTTTCAGGATTCCGAGATGACTAGGGGGTATATATTGTTGTATTTTTTACTTTGGAGGGGTTCCAAAACTTTCTTTTTGGTCCTTGGTTGTTGATGATAATATATTAAACAAGGAGAGCTTGGATTTAGGGTCTTTCCCCTAGCATTTTGTTATTTGGTAATGTATTGATTCTACAAATCTGAATGAGAATACACTTGGATTCCAATCTCATATCTGTGTATGTCTTTTTATTTTGTTTTTGGGCTCATATATGTTAATGTCACAAAGTGTGTTAGCATATGGTAAACAAAGAGTATTGTAAAATTATCTTGGAGTTTCTTACAAAGTTAGGATTAAAGTCTTTAAGGTAGTTTTAGTGAGTTCATGGCTAGATAAAAATTTGATGTCATGGTATGTGAGGGAGAGGGATAATAGGCAAAGCACTTATTCTGATTTCAAGGATATTTGAGTTTGGGTTTTCAGTTGATATATGTCATTGAGTGACTCTGTGCCCTGGTTAAGACACTGATCCATTCTCTGGAAGTAGTCTATCATCATCAATCACACACACATTTAAATGATAAATCTTTCAATCAGTTAGTAAAGGGTATAGTTGTATAACATTTAGTGATTGCTTTCAAGAAGTGAATCAAGGGTACAACCGCCTGAGTATTTTTCTCAAAGTGTAGGAGGATCCTTGTTTATCCTTTTTAATTGACCCTTTTCCTTGCAAACTTTGGAGTGGTGATAGAGTCAGCGACATTAAGTTGTCATTCATAGTGTAAACTTGCAAGTAGAAAGAGAAGGTGAATACCAACAAAACCAACAGATCCATTGATCAAGCTCACATATCATATTACTTGAAATGTGTTCTAGGTCAGCCTCCAAATAGGTCTTCACCAATGCACATGCCATAGATGACATCACCTATATGATCATGACTCCATATGTGTTGGCAAAATGGTTAGCACTCCCCTCGGGATTCACAACATGGTTAAACAGTCTCCTGTGTCTCTATAAGTCTAGTGGTTGTATCGGGCATTAACATGTCGATCTTTTGGTGCAATGGCAACCACTACTTGTAACAAGTGGTATCAGAGCTTGGTCACAAGTTCAAATCCCATCAGGTAACACTGAGGGGGAGATTGTTGGAAAAATGGTTAGCACTCCCCTCGGGATTCGCAACATGGTTTAACAGCCTCCTGTGTCTTATATAAGTCTAGTGGTTGTATCAGGCATTAATAGGTCGATCTTTTGGTGCAACGACAACCACTACTTGTAACAATATGATCCCAATAAGATCTTTAGCTAGGATCCAAAATCAACCTATATCCACACATCATAACACAAACAACCATGAGTGCTATCCACAAATTTTTGCAATCAACTATGTGAAAACATAGTTTTTGTTTTCTGAAAAATAGTTACCAGTAAACTTGTCATAACTCTATCTGATCAACTCATAAGCATGTACGATCATGGATAGTGACCCAAGACATCATTAGGAGTCTCCCTTTAAGTGTGCACATGATGATTTGTTGTATAGTGTTCATACAATTCTCTACAACTTGCTCTGCAAGCTCCTAAAAAACCAATCAATAGCATATGTTGCCATCAATGACAAACTCTATCATGAATGCAACACACAACCAATGTAGCATGCCTCTACCATTACTAGGATACTCCCCCATAGGAATACCATCAAAATTCATGCTAACAGAGATTTGAAGATATCCACTATTGATGGCCCTGAGTTAAGATTCACATGGAATATAATATCTTACCAAATCTTTCAGTCATCTCGGGTAGATTGTGTACCTTGTGGAGCAGTTAATATTTGATATAAGATTGCTAAGAAGGATATGAAGATATTGTTGAAGCAACTAGAAAAAAATATTGATGAAGGGTGCTCCTCTTAATACCACAAACACATAACAGAAAACAGAGAAACAACAACAATATGCAAGAACAGAAAAATTGGCTTCTTATTATCTCCACAAATGTGGAATTACAAACTTTCAGAATTACAATATGCAAGCCACATGGGCATTCCCTTACAATATTCTGTAGGACAAAGCCTCGAATTATTACCCAGATCTGCTACCCAGAACTATTCTGAACTGCCTAAGACAATAATACAGCCTTCCTTATATAGGCAATTTTCCACTGCCTGGGAAGGTTCAAGAATTTTAGCCAATAAGGCCGACCAAACTTAGAATTATTTTATTTTACATTTTATTACATCATAGTCGGCTCAAGATGACCTTTGAAACCCGAACAGAAATTTTGAAGAAAATTATTTTCTGCCATTTCAGGTGGTCCAACTTCCGAAGACCATAAGTCATCACCAGTTGACCTGATCAGCTATTATAACCTCATTTCGGAAACGCCACGAAGCGCTCTACAGGCTTGATCAGTGCAAGTGCCTGTCACCCAAATTTTCAACCTCATCCGGGGCCTCTAAAGCCTTCAAAACTGAGTTCAAAGTTTCTGTACCCTGCTGCCAATACCGAAAATCTTCAATATCTTCCAATATACACTTGACCTGGCAATGAAACTTTACTGGCAGACTTATATGACCAAAATGAACCTCCAAGAAAGAAATCAGATCATTCTGAGCACATACGAAAATTACCAAAAATAGTAACTTTCCATAAATAGCAGCTCTGCAAAAAATAGCCCTTATTGAATGTAAAAACAGAAATATTTTTGGGTGATGCAAGATTGCTCTTACACCCAGAATGCTCCTGCATCAGACACCCGGGGTAATTTGAGAAGTGACCCTGTCACGACTCAGTTGTGCAGAGGAAAACCAAGACGGTTAACCTCCACCCTTGTTAGCCATGATGAATCTTCAACAGGTCATCCTTTCCACTTGACCAGATATTCTTCATATGTCCTGTTCCTTGTGCTTCTGCCAACACGACTGTCCAGTATATCTTTGATCTCCTTAGTGTCTGAACTAGTTGCTGGAATACTTCACTGTGCTGCTGTGATCTCATCTTCAACACCTCCTTCATGATACTCTGTCAAATCTGAAATGTTAAACACTGGTGAAATATTTAGCTCAGTAGGCAATTCTACCTCATATGCGTTTCTTGAATCATGTTTCTTCAGTATCTTACATGGTCCAAACTTCTTCATTTTCAGCTTGTTATATGTACCAACTGGAAACCGCTCCTTCTGCAAATGAACCATGACTTCATCACCAACCTAAAATTCCTTATACCTCCTTTTCTCATTTTCCTTAGCCTTATACTATGCATTCATCTTGGTAATATGCTTCCTCACCTCTCCATGGATGTTCTTTAAGTGTTCTGCAAAATCCTCAGCTTCAGCACTACTTATTTCTCCTTTATCTATCTTCCTTAATTTAGATGCATTTCTCGGACTAATTCCATATACAATCTAGAATGGTGATTTACCAGTGCTCCTGTTGACAGAATTATTGTATGCAAATTCCGCCTGTGGTAAAATCAAATCCCATCCTGTTGGCTTATCTCCAACCAAACATTTCAGCAAATTTCCCAAACTTCTATTCACTACCTCTGTCTGTCCATCAGTCTGTGGATGATGCGATGAACTAAATTTCAAATCTATCTTCAACTTCTTCCACAATGTATGCCAAAAATATCCAACAAACTTAGTGTCTCGATCTGAAACTATGGTCTTTGGCAAACCATGAAGTCTCACTACTTCTCTGAAAAACAATTCTGCTACATCAACAGCATCATTAGTCTTCTTGCAGGGAATGAAATGTGCCATCTTTGAAAATCTGTCAACCACTACAAAAATCAAATCATGTCCCCGCTGAGTCCTCAGTAAACCAAGAACAAAGTCCATGCTAATATCCTCCCAAGGCTTCTCTGGTACAGGTAATGGCTGATACAACCCTGTATTCTGCTTCACTCCTTTCGCCATCTGACATACTCTGCAACTCTGTACAAACTTCTTCACATCTTGCTGCAACTGTGGCCAATAATAATTCTCACTAACCAAAGAAATGGTTTTATCACGACCAAAATGTCCAGCCAAACCTCCGCTATGCTTCTCCTTGATGAGATTCTCCCTCATAGAACTTCATGGAATGCACAACTGACTCCCTTTGAATAGCATATCATCCTGGATGATGAAATCCAACCATTTCGTCCTGTCTAGAGTAACAGGTTCTGTACAAGCTTTCCAAGCTTCACCAAAATCAGGATCCTCTGGATACAAATTCTTGAGCTCCTTGAACCCAACCACTTCAATCTGCATTTCTGTCAGCAATAGTTGCCTTCTGCTAAGAGCATCTGCAACCCTATTAGACTTTCCACTCCTGTGTTTCAAAACAAATGTGCAACTCTGCAAAAACTCAACCCATTTCAAATGCCTCTGATTCAACTTTCCTTGACTATTCAAATATTGCAAAGCTTGATGATCAGTATACAAAACAAACTCCTTAGGAAGCAGATAATGTCTCCACTTCTTTAATGCCTGAACTATAGCATAAAATTCTTGATCATAAACAGAATATTTCCTCTTGGCATCATTTAACTTCTCACTGAAATAAGCAACAGGTTTACCTTCTTGGCTCATAACAGCTCCTATTGTAGTACCACTAGCATCTAAATCCACTTGAAACAACTTATTAAAATCTGGAAGTGCTAAAACAGGTTGTTCTGTAACTTTTTGTTTCAACAATTGAAAACTCTTTTCTGCCCCATTAGTCCACTTAAATTCTTTTCTATCCCCTCTCATTGTTTCAGTCAAGGGTCCACAAATACTACTAAAATTTCTGATAAACTTTCTGTAAAAGCTAGCTAGACCATGAAAAGATCTTACCTCAGTAGCATTCCTTGGAGTAGGCCATTCAAGGATAGCCTGTACCTTCTCTGGGTCCATTTTCAGACCTTCTGCTAAAACTACAAATCCCAAATACACTAACTCTTTCTTCACAAAACTGCACTTCTACAAATTAATCAACAATTTCTCGTCTCTCAACTTCTCAAATACCATACGAATATGCATCATATGCTCCTCCAATGTCTTACTAAAGATCAAAATATCATCTAGGTAAACAATGACAAACTTACCCAGAAATTCTTTCAGAACCTCGTTCATGAGCCGCATGAAAGTGCTCGGTGCATTGGTTAGCCCAAAAGGCATGACTAACCACTCATACAGTCCTTCCTTTGTCTTGAAGGCAGTCTTCCATTCGTCTCCTTCTCTAATTCGAATATGATGATATCCACTCTTCAGATCTATCTTTGAGAAATACACAGCTCCACTCAAACAGTCCATAATATCATCCATTCGCAGCAATGGAAACCTGTACTTGATTGTGATCTTGTTTATTGCCCTAGAATCTGTACACATCCTCCACTCTCCATTCTTCTTTGGTGCTAATACCGCTGGTACAGCATAGGGACTCAGACTCTCACGGATCAATCCTTTCTGTAACAACTCATGTACTTTTCTGTTCAACTCCTCACTTTTTGCAAGTGTCATTTTGTGTGCTGCCTTATTTGGAAAACTCGCACCTTGGATCAAGTCCATCTGATGACTGATCTTCCTGACTGGTGGTAATCCATCAGGCACGTTATCGGATACAATATCCTGAAACTCATTCAACAAATCTGCAACTTCTATAGGAACATCTTGTACTTCTTCTTTACCAGCTTTCGGAATTAAAGCAAAACATACATGCTCATGCCTCATACCATCTAGGAAATTTCTTCCATTAACAAAAGTTATCCTTGCATTACCACATACCTTTTCTTCAGTCTCCTTCAATGGTTTTAGCTTATGTCGCACTCCATCCTTTGTCAGGGAATAGGTATTTGCACGACCATCATGTGCAGCACATCTGTCAAACTGCCATGGTCTACCCAACAACATATGACATGCATCCATAGATATGATATCACACAATACCTCATCTTGGTATCCGCCAACCTTGAACTTCACTAGGCATTGTTCATTGACCATGACCTTGTGGTCATCCTGTACCCAGGCAATCCGATATGGATGTGGGTGTTTCTGTCTCTTGAGCTTCAACTTTGTCACCATCTCTTCTGACACCAAATTGTCAGTGCTTCCACTATCAATAATCACATCACAACATTTACCTTCACACTTGCACCTGGTGTGAAACAGGCTCCTCCTTTGCTCAGGTTCATTCTCACCACTCAACAGGACTCTTCTGTTAATCAATGTTTCTCCCCTTTCAGCATCTTCAGAATTTGATGATCTAGCATCTTCATCTACATGTGCAACTCTGGCCTGGCCTTCATTTCTCTAGTCTGTTCTTCCTTGGCATTGAGGACATTCAAATGCCCTATGACCTTCTTCTCCACAGTGAAAACATGTTCCACGGAAGCCACCTCTTCCAGATCCTTGTCCTCTTCCTCTCCCTCTCTGATCTCTATTATTCTGATCCTGGAAGCGATTGGAATTATTTCCTCACTGATTCTGACTGCTACTGGCCTCATCCTTCTTTTTCGGATCTTCATTTCGGCCGCCATATGACCGTCCACCAGATCGTCCACCACGACCTCTTCCGTTTTGTCTGCTCTCAAACTTCTTGTTCAACTTTTCCTCTACTTTTAGGGAAAACTGGTATGCCTCTTCAATACTGTTCATTCGAACCAGATTTAGCTCCTCCTGAATTCTCGGCCTCAACCCATTAAGGTAACGGGCAACTTTCTCCTTATCAGCTTCTGCATGGCCCGTTCTGATGAGGAGTCGATAGAACTCCTCTGTATACTCCTGAACAAATCTTCCTTCTTGCTTCAAACTTTGCATTTTCTTTAGTAGGTCAAGCTCATAATCAACAGGAATGAACTGTCGCTTCAATTTATCCACCATCCGATCCCATCTTGTGATTTTATCTTTCCCTCTTCTATTTCGCTCCAATTGAACCTCTTGCCACCAGATCTTCGCGTGACCTTTCAGTCTGGCCTTTGCAAATTTGACCCTATCAAGATCCTCAACATCTTCATACTCAAAATATTCCTCACATTCATTGATCCAGTCGATCAATTCTTCTGGGTTAAGATTCCCTGAAAATGTAGGAACCTCGATCTTAGGTCTCTTCCCGATCTTGGAAAGGGCTCGAAAAAGCCTTTCTTCTTCTGGGTTCGGAAGTTTGCCTTCTCCTTCCTGATCAAAATTTTCTTCCACTTCATCATCACTTTCTTCTCTTACATTAAGATTCATTCCTCTGCGAATCTCTTCTTGCAATGCTTGCACTTGTCTCTGTAACTCTCTAACCTCAGGTGTCACAACACCAGCCCTTCCGCCACGTTCTCTTCGTGGAGGCATTTTCGTGATGCACGTTGAAACCCTAACCACAGTCCTGGTGCAAACTGCCTCACAGTCGGCGATCTGTTTACACACTCAGGAACTCTTTCTCTGATACCACTTGATGAAGGGTGCTCCCCTTAATACCACAAACACATAACAGAAAACAGAGAAACAACAACAATATGCAAGAACAGAAAAATTGGCTTCTTATTATCTCCACAAATGTGGAATTACAAACTTTCAGAATTACAATATGCAAGCCACATGGGCATTCCCTTACAATATTCTGTAGGACAAAGCCTCGAATTATTACCCAGATCTGCTACCCAGAACTATTCTGAACTGCCTAAGACAATAATACAGCCTTCCTTATATAGGCAATTTTCCACCGCCTGGGAAGGTTCCAGAATTTTAGCCAATAAGGCCGACCAAAATTAGAATTATTTTATTTTACATTTTATTACATCATAGTCGGCTCAAGATGACTTTTGAAACCCGAACAGAAATTTTGAAGAAAATTATTTTCCGCCATTTCAGGTGGTCCAACTTCCGAAGACCATAAGTCATCACCAGTTGACCCGATCGGCTATTATAACCCCATTTCAGAAATGCCACGAAGCGCTCTACAGGCTTGATTGGTGCAAGCGCCTGTCACCCAAATTTTTGACCTCATTCGAGGCCTCTAAAGCCTTCAAAACTGAGTTCAAAGTTTCTGTACCCTGCTGCCAATACCGAAAATCTTCAATATCTTCCAATATACACTTGACCTGGCAATGAAACTTTACTGGCAGACTTATATGACCAAAATGAACCTCCAAGAAAGAAATCAGATCATTCTGAGCACATACAAAAATTACCAAAAATAGTAACTTTCCATAAATAGCAGCTCTGCACAAAATAGCCCTTATTGAATGTAAAAACAGAAATATTTTTGGGTGATGCAAGATTGCTCTTACACCCAGGATGCTCCTGCATCAAATATGAAGTCTATTAGGAAGCCAAAGTCCAATACATTGAAGTTTAGACCATTTTTGGTATGTATTTTGTTTTATTTCCAGAACTTCTTTCCTACAATCGGTGAAGTAGTTTGAAAATAAAACAAACCGATTATCTACCAGATTAATGAATATATTCACAGCATAGGAGATAATTTTGATATGGTCATGAATGACTATTTTGGTAAGTTTCAAAGTAAGATGCATAAGAGATTCAAAATTCCACCTCACCTAGTGGAACAATATAAAGATTATTTGTGTTTTGAAGTAGACACCCACACATGGATAGTAAGAGTTGTGGAGCCAAGAACCACGTGGCTATAACCTATGGGATATGAACTAGATATTGATGATGCATCAATACAAATAAAAGGACTTTTAGAGTAACCAGTTGACAGAAGTACAACTTGGTATGGTACTTATGAAGAAGTTAAAGAGGAAATAAAAATAGGTATCTTGGTACCTGAGGCTATTAGAAAAACTAGCAGAATGATTAATACTTTGTCTAAGAATCTAGGTATTGTTGTTGATTAAGAAGAAGCTTAATTGATAGAGGTAAAGGGGAGAAAAACAAGAATGAAGAAATAGATCTCTAGCCCAATCGGTGTTAGACCATCAACAATGTATTCATCCACATCGAGAGAAAAGAAGAAAGTAGAGGTAGAAACAACAAAGACAAAAACCTACATAAGAGAGAAAAAAGCTACTGGAAGGCCTAGAAGGAAATTGAAGCTACAATAAGAGAGTGAAACCAAGTCTGAGGAAATTTCACAATTCAAGGTTGTACAAAATCCCTTAGCAAAAGTAAAAATCCTTGATGAAGAAATATGGAGCTTATATTGGTTTAAAATATTTGAAATATGAGAAGAGGAATGATGAAGAGAAAGACAAAATTGAAGAGGCCGTTGTGTTCACTTTACAAAAATTTAGAACCACACCTATAGAGGTAGCACCAAACATTGAAGATGAGATATATCATAAAATTGATGCTAGATGAAAGTATTCTCTAGAAATCAAGAAGGAAATGAGGGAGAGGTCCTTAGCTATTACAGTCTTGGACCTAACCAAGAGAGGAATAAACGACACATTTCTAGAATACTCAAAAAGATTCTGAGTAAAAAGTAGAGATCTAAGTATCATGGTCGGTAAGTTAGAGGAACTGTAGAATTATACTGATGATCTTTGGAGAAAGATATTCTCTATTGATCAACCGAATGCTGAAGAGGTTAAAGGAAAAATAGGTAAGTTAGATCCAATTGATTTGACAAAAAATAAAGAAGTTATAATTGAGGATGTAATAGGTCAAGACCCTTGTTGGTACTCTCAAATTTGGCACAGATTTGGAGTGACCAATTGAGAGTTTTCTCTAAGACAAAATGAGTACTCCTAAAAAGTTTTGTGAGAAGGCCTAACTGGTGTGCTTGAAAAAGACACCCTGATGATTTTCATGGGGTACAACTTGGGAAACATGTTTAGAACCTTTCATTTGACATATAAAGTGGGTTCCAACTCCTAAGTTTCAAATTTGATATGTTTAGGGAGTAGCCCCTTTAAGGTGTTCACTAAAATTTGTGTTTTTGCCCAAGTGTCAAATCACTGTTACAGGCTCTGTTTGTCTTTGAATACATTGTACTCTATTGAGTTTCATAGCCTGCCATTTTGGGAATGTTTAACATGTATATCAAAGAGCCTATGTTTCAAAGCTCAAGCCTTCTCGGATCCGTTTGATCAGTTTTTGGATCTCTCAAAGTTGGCTTTCTAGATTTGTCTTGTTACTCTATTCTGCCAAGTTTTCTAAGTGGTCCTATTTGTCTGATTATAACCTTTGACTGTTGGGCCTAATTGAGAAGTTTCATCTTGTACTGTATTCTAGTGGTCCAATACTTCTCATGTTTCAGTTTTCAGATCATGGAGAGTTCATTTGGTCAGTTTGATAAGCCCTTTTCATTTGCATGTTCTATCACTGTGCTAAACTGTCAAAATCAGATTTATGGATAGCCTACTTTGAGGCTTTGTACTTTGTACCCGGTGAAATGCCCTGCATAATTGAGTTTTCCCTTGTATTAAAATCATGAAAATGTACCTACCTAAGGAATTTTGGACTCACACCAATCCAGTTACTCACTTTGCCAGGGCATTTCCATTTTTGACTTATTAGAGTTTCATTGAAAATGTAGAATTCAGAATTAAGTGGCCTACTTTGTGCTTTCACTTTTTATACCCGGTTCAAGTTTTTTGAAAGAATTGAAAGTTGTTCTGCATTGACAACATGGAAATGTGCTACCATAATGATTTTCAGGCCATGATGAATCCGTTTACCCAGTTTGCCAGTCTGATTCCGTTTGCAATTTCTAACTTTTTGGTGCAAATCAGTTGCATAAGTTTGGTCAGAGGCCCTATTTGTAGTGTTGTATCTTGAATAACATAACTGGTCATATCAAGACAATGGTGCCCCTGTATTGTTGACCAAATTCAATTCCATTTTGCAAAGTCTCAAGTCACAAGTGTTTTATATGCACAGTTCCCCATATGCTTTTTGTTGGCAGAAATCAGTTTTTCGCATGTCTTCCTGTTCTGTTTTTCCAAGTGGTTATTTTCAAAGGTCTGCCAAATGTGACTAGTTGATCATCATGAGTTTCCCTTCTGGATTCATATTCCTTGTATGAAGGAGAATCAATGTCCAGGTTTCCGGGTCTTGGAAGTTTCATCGGGTGAGTTTTATAAGCCGGTTCCGAAGGCAACTCATGCTGATTTAACAGTTCAGACAGTCAGTGTTTTCAAGATGCTGTTTGATCTTTATTAACTCTTGGCTCTAATATTTTGGGTGGTCCCCTTTGGGTTATGTGCTTGCATGTTGGAAATGAACATGTCTTTCTGGTGGCACTCTCCGGTGGGACCATCTGGTCAGTTTTTGAAGCCATTTTTAGAGGCCAGTTAGTATTATCTTGGGTATTTTTGAGAGACTGCGAACTGAATAATGTGATAGAAGTTTCAGTGCCTCATAGTTTTGTCTTCGTCATTGTCAAAGTTGCAGCATTATCTATAAACTTTGCAGGGTACATTCTGTGATTAAGGTTATGGTGGTTACCAACTAGCATTTTAAAACTTGCACATTGAGCTTTGAAAGAGCAAATTTAACAAATTGAAGGGAGATTTGTGTGATTTCTTGAAATAGCAGTGCACCTTTATAACAAGATGGCATATTTGAGTTTGAAGGAGGTTTCTAAACAAAGAAATTGATCAAAGGTATATACCATAGTATTATGTGTATAAAACAAGACGTATTGAGAAGATGATGCCTCATAGGTGTGTATATGAAGGCGTGGAAGATACACTTTGCAATGAAGTATGTATGCTATTGAAAGAGGTTTCCAGTGAGACTCATGTAACTGGATTGATGAAAGCCCACACATAAATGAGAAGGGGCTGTTTGTTATGTGCAAGTTGGAGGTTTCCTTGCTTGCGCAAACACAAAGATTGTAGGCGCAAGTGTGATGTGTGAAAGAAGCCTCACACGAGAAAATAGAGAACAAGATCATGAAATACAATGCCAGCACACTGCAGAGGCCTCACGATAAGAGAAAGGGACCTGTGTTAGCACATGAGAAAAGGTTTTCTTGTGTGGAGTGCATGGGCAAATTTAGAGCCCTTACACATCTCATTAGGGGGCCCACGCACAAATTCAAGAAGGGTCCTGCTTTGCGCAAAGAGAGTAGAATGCCACCATGAAAGGCCTCCATTAAAACATGAGGAGCCCATGCACCAGTCGAAAGGGGACAAAAGATTCACACAAAACATAAGTGGGAGGCCTCCACATTGTCTCACACCATGTGCTTTAGACTGCCAACACATATGAATGTGTTTCACGCTAGTAGAAGACAGATGCTTGCAATGTGTAGGTAGATGGTGAGTTGCCTACACAATAAAGAGAGGTTTATGCATCAATATTTGTGGGCAGCCCGCACAAATGGAAGGAGGGGTCTGCGTTAGATGTATAAATTCATACAAGAGACCATATGTTTGAAGCAGTGCGAGTATAAACAAGGGGCATGCGCAATGAGAAGGGAAACATACACCAATGCACACCTGAGTTTGAGCACGTCTAGATGACAATGGATGAGAAGTCATGGTAGGAGCTTCTGAGAAGATGCTGCCTACCGGGGCACAAATACCTAATCAAGGGAGGTTGGATTATTCATTTGTTGTGGAGTATCAAGCCCCCCCTATCTTGTACGAGATACTGGAAGAAGATCCAGTGGATGCTAGATGAACTCCCACTGCAGCAGGGCTTGTAACTAACTTACCATAGTTGCATGTTATCCAACTGGTACAAAATGCACAACCTATTAAAATCAATTACGCGGCAACAATTTTTCAACTTGATAAGAATAATGTTGCTTTGGGAAGCAATTTATCCAAAAAGATATTCAAAAGGGAGGGCCTAGCATATACATCTAATGGCCTTGCGTAGGAGGTGTGCAATAGGGCGTATTAAAAAGAAGTTGCCTGGGTGCGTAGGTTATTTACCGAGAATGCACAATGCATAAGGATAAGCAATCTGGTGTATCACACATTTGTGATTATTTTCTACATTTGTGAAATAAGGTGTGTATGTTGGTTTTAAATAAGAGGCTAATGTAGGGCAGAAACAAAGTGATTGATGGATTGCACATCGCCAGTCATGAAATGAAGAAAACAGTGCAGAGGTAACATGCTAGGATATATCCCACATGCACCGAGTGGAGTAAAAATATGGTATTTATAACCAAGTCCACTCAATAGGCATGTAAAGTGAAGTGGAAGAAGAGGCTCGCGGTCGCCTCAACCTTGTGGACCCACATTGGGTTGCATGCCAATTGGGCACATAATACAATTTTTGAATAGAGCATTTAAAAACTCTCAAGACATTTATCCCACATTGTTCACGTAGGAAGAGTTTAAAATGTTTATAAACAAGAAGATGACAATTGATGAATTCTGGTGCCCTGTGCAGATTTTAAAGAAATAAAGGATTTCAAATCTTATAAAGTTCAGATTTTGAAATTTTCTCATGTCAGGAATCTACTGCAGATCCAATTTTTGCCCAAACATAGTAGTATGATATGTTTCCGGAAATGCCAGAAGATGACGGAGATAATGGCGGTGGATAAAATATGATTAGATCGAGTTGCTGAGAGCAGTAAAGACTTTTCAATCTGGGATTAGATTTTGAAGATATTTTTCCTAATGGATTTCGCAGAACTGACAAGGGGAATGAATCAGATTTTCCAGTAGATGAAAGGATAATATCACAACTTTGAAAAGACAAACAGAAATCAGATAAGTTCAGATTGGAAAGTGGATATTTTCATAAATTGAGGTGCCCAAGAGGATTAGATGATCAGAGAATAAGTAACAAAGATGATCAGATATTTCTACAGTGGCAGATGAAATTAGATTTTTTGAGGTGCCCGGGGATATCAAATTTTAGAAGAGATAGAAGATGGATAAGATCAGATTTTTCAGAGTAGACAGGTGTTGATCCAACATCACTTTTAGGGTTTCTTCTTCTTCTTTTTATCTCCTTCTCTTCTCAGTTGTAGGAGTTCTTGTCCCTGTTTCTTCTTTTGTTTCTATTGAAGGGTTTCAAACTGGTTCTGCCCTCTCACTCAGAAGATTTAACAACAGGCTTCCATATGATTTTGAATGTATTTCTACATAACAAATTTTCTCACCTTGTCTATGCTTTGAGTTTCCTATTATTAATGTATTGAAGCATGATCATTTCAATGAAATACAATGTAGTCCCTATTCTCTATTGTTCTGTCTCTTTGCATTTTGTTCTGGCTCACGTATGTTTTATTTGTAAGGAAACTGAAAACATACCAACTACAAGGTAGCTTGTTGGATTATTTGTGAATTTCTCTCAAGGAGAGAATTAAATTTCATAAGTAGTTTCAGAGAGCTGACATTTTTGAAGGATTTGATTGAACAATACAAAAGTGAGAAGATAGTTTGTAAGGCACTCTGTCTGGACTGCATTCAGTCTGTAAGGCATTCTGTAGTTTTTCACTTGATTTGTGACCTGTTGATTATATCTTCTAACTCTTTGCCCAAGAATAGGCACTGGTTAGGGTTTGTTGTGTAACCTTTATTAAATCATCAAACACTAAATTTCATTACCATTTCGTTTTAGTTTCTAAGTTTATGCACATTGTGAAAGGACTGCATCCAGGTGATCCAGTTCACATTTGTTGATTCCTTAAAGAGATAATTGAATCCAGAGGTTAACCTTCCTCGAGTTGTACTGACAAAAAGAAGAAGGATTCACTTCCTTATTCCACTATTCTATGCTATCACATTCATAGTTTCTATTGCTATCCTCTGTATCAGAATTTTCTCAGTTACTTACAGAGTAATCTCTCATTAAGGTATTTTAAAGATAAATAGCATAGCAGTGAAGACCCAATCCACAACCTAAAAAGTTTACTTGAGACATAGTAAATCAACTGAATGGGCAATACCCGCCTGAGTCCTGTGAAGCTCGAAGTAGAAGGAGGATCTTATCCAATCCTTATCATTTAGGATTTTCTTGCAAACTTGGAGCCCCTTTCAACTGACAATCAAGCCCATAATTTGCCAAGTTTGACCCTACAAGAAAAATCCCTAACAACCCTAATGAGACAATTAAAGTTGATGAAGACATCATGACAACTGAGGCCAAAGAAATAGAGGAAATGGATGTTGATAATTCTTCTAAGGGAAGATTAATGGCAAAAGATCCTATTATTGAGCAGGTGTTGAACTTTCCTGAGATTGAAGAAGCAATCCCAAAAGTAATAAGAGATCTACCACCTGATGTTGATGCCCCTACCGAGCTAGCACATGAGACTGTAAGATAGGATACTGAAGTAACCACAGAGACTGAGAATGCAAAAGGTCAGAATCCAAAATCGGTAACTCCTACTAATACCACAAAACAAGAGAAGGGATATGAAAAATAAAAAGAAAAGGAAAAAGATCTGGTGAAGGAAATAGAGAAGGACAAAGTAGAAGATAAAAAGAAAGAAAAATAAGAGAAAACATGGGTATATGCACAAAGATGGGGGACCAAAAAGGTGCCACTTTTCTTTTTGGTCCCCCATCGACCATAGTGCATACACACTAAAGCATGTGCATCTTATAGGGCACACATGCTTTGTAAAACACTAAAAAGTGTTTTTACAAAGAGCGTGCACCCTATTGCATGCACATGCTTTATAAAAACACTTTATAGTGTTTCTATATTTGGGAAAGCTCATTTGGCTTTCCACAAACCCGTGTTTGTAGCAAAAAAGAGCTTCCCAAGTCCATACGCAGAATCCTTGTGCTTGTTGAATCTATTTTTTTCATTTATTCATCCATCAATTTTTATACAAACTGGCTCCACGACGTCATCAAGCTTGATCCAGAAGAAGAGGGAAGTGTTTTTATAGCCCATGCCTCTTATTTGTATTGAAATTTCAGTTTTGTTAAAATTTGTTTTCTTAGATTTTATGTGTAATTAAATTTTAAAATCTAGTTTTTTAATTTTCCAAGAAGAAATAATCTCAGTCAACCAAACCCTCTATCTCCCCATGAAGAAATGAATGAAGAAAAAAATGAAGAAAATAACCAAGAAAATGAACCTCAACTGCCTCCACCAATCGAGAAACCTCCTCCTCGAACACAAGAAAATTTGATCTACAAAATTGAAAGAGGGAAAAAAGAATTAGAATCTTTAATTAAGAGGTTAAAAGACTCTATTGGTACAAATCCTGGAAGGGAAAGAATTAAAAAATCATTGGAAGCAATCTTGACCCACGTAAGCTTAGTTAGTGGGAAAATTAGTTTATGGAAGGATAAAAGAGAAGAAAAATAATAATATTATGCAAATAAATTATCTTATGCATACATAAAAAAGAAAAAAATCACAAAGGATGACATTTGCAAACTCTTTAAAAAATCAGGGGACACAGATACTCTTAGAACTACAACAAGGAGGTTCTCAATTCATTGGCGCTTAAATGAAGACATTAAAAATAACTTTTGGGAGAGATGGTGGATGTCTTTGATTCACCTCCTTGTAACAATCATGTGGTTCCTATATATTTCTTGAGGAAACTCTATTGCGAGTTTGTACTCAAGGATGTGCAAAATTATTTTGACTATCTAGATTCTCAGCGTAGAGGAGGGGGGTCATCATTTGATAGAGCGGGGGCACATCGTGACCCTAACACACCTAGGGTTCCTATTGGTAAGTCATAGGTGGAACATGTTAGTATTCCTTCCATTGTGAAGGAACATGTACAGGCGGACACACTAGGCATGATTAGTGCTCTAATAGAGACTCTCATTCAGTGTGCCACTCCTTTAGTTGAAGGTGACCATAGTCAATCTTCAAGGGGGAATATTTTTTGGTCATGTGGATGCTTGTGCACTTTTGGTACTTCTGAGAGAGAGGAAGAGGATCCTAGAACAATGATTGATAATTTTCTAAATATGACATTTGGCATTAACATGTAGGTAAATATTTCCAAGTTCATTAAATTTCTTTGATCATATTTCATTTATAAAAGAATAACTAATTAATTTAGTATCTATTGATTATGATCAAAATTCAAGGCAAGAGTGTCAGTGGCGGTGGCAATGGCAATGATCCTCCCTTCCCCTTCTACACATCCTCGTCAATTCCACAAGTATGTATCGAATAAAATCTTTTAATTAATATATTTGATAATTATGTAGTTATATGAATAATTGTATCATAACTTATTGTGCATGTGCATTAGTTCACTGGTGGACCATCGACATTCCCAACAGATAGCGAAGGGCATCATGCCACTTTCCTTGAGGTATCTTTATTTGCATGTTAAATTATGATCAAAATCAAGAGGCAAAGTGGTCATTGTGGTGATCAAATTCTTTCACTTGGCTTTGTGATGTCACCATTGACTCCACAGGTATATATGTAATAATGCATTATAATTAACATGTTAGTAGTACATTCTTATATGAATGGTTATCTTATAATTTATCATGTACATGTGCACTAGTTGAATGTTGGAGCTTCGACATCGACACCGCACACCAAAGGACACGGTGGAACCTTCACAGAGGTATCATTTATTCATTAGTAGGGTTGTAAAAAATATATGTAATCTTGATAACTACATAATACTTTTGTTGTTTCATTTTCAGTTATTGACATCAAAGACTCCTTCTATTCATGATACTTTGGATCATGGAGTAGTTGTAGTAGTAGCTAGTTCTAAAGCATTGACTGAGGTATGAAAGAGATCACTTAATTTTAGTTATTATTTTAATAGTTTGTATTGAATTTTATAATGATATTCATGTATGTATTTTAATTATTATTTTGATCATTTTTGTAGGGACTTATTACTCCAGATCGTCAGCATGCACCTTCGGTGGATGTACATAGTGACTATTTGCTAGCATTAAGAGAATATTCAATTTTATGTCATTGTATAATTCAATTTTGATGTATATTAGTTATTGATGCTTAAAATTTTTTTTATCATCTCGAGCCACATAAGAGTCTAGATAGGAGGACTAGTGAGGACACTCGAAAGACTACATAAGTGATACATTGTACACCCATTTGGCTTTTAGGAAGCCAGTTTAACTGTATTGAATATATTCAATGAATGACATTATTGGACATATATATTTGGCTTCATGCCCTATGAATATTTTTTTTTATGTTTTAGGTATGCAATTCATGTGTTTGGTGTATTGATGTATACTAATTTATGTTTATGTGGATGTCTTATGCTTTGTAAATTTCCCATGCCTTATAGTTATGCTTGTATGTTTATCAATGTTTATTGTTACTATATGATTTATACTTTATTAGAACATGAATGTGGTGCACAGGTGGTGTGTAAGACACTCTGAACCCGTACCCTTATAGAAATACAAGAACAATCAGTAATAAGTGAGACAATATTAGCACATAAAACATCCTTCATAAGGATCCACTATCTAGGCTTCACCCAATGCACTTGCATTGGCTGGCTCCAAAATATCAAACTATCATTCTAGGACTGTGATGTAGAGCCCTCCACTATCACCCTAAGGAGACTAACTCAATTTGAGGATTCAACAAGAAACTTGGAGTCCACTCAAGGAGTTAACCTCACTCAAGGATCTAGTAGAGTTCTCTAAATTTGTAAGTCACTCCCATAACCCTACTACTCAAGTTCACTTCCTTGTTTCCTTGTTCCAATGCCTTTTAGCACCAACTCCATCCTAGGCCACCTAGTGCCTCCACCATGCCAAAACTCAAACTAGACCTCTCACCTTGTTCCCAGCACCATAGATCATCTTATCATGGTCTATTTACCGTGTTCCAACTTACCATTCACTCCAATCAACTCAACTTCAACCATTTCTCTTCTATAGCCTTTCTAGGTTTGTCTAGTATCCCTTCTCACCCTGAAATTAGAAAATTACTTCCAAACTCTCCAAACAATCTGACAAGGTATTTACATTTTCTAATACCCTTTTTAGAGTTTATAAATTCCTATCAATCTCAGACCTTCATGATTTGACTTGTGAATATTTTCATCACCTTCTAGCTCTTCTCATAGGCCTAATTAGCCCTTTCTCAAAGAAGCAACTCCTATATCCACTTGTCTCCACTCAAAGAATTGAAATAGTCTTCCTAGACCTTCCAAAACACAAGATTTTCAAACTCTTAAAGTCCCACCATTTATCAAACTCCCAAATTAATAAAGCCTTGTTTCTAGGGTCAATAACCTAGGGTTTTAGGGAAACTACCCTTACCTGCAACTCACAACCACAATAAACGTTCTAACACCTTCCTCTACATCCATATAGACCATTTAAATCATCATCTACCCTCTCCATTTACCGAGTATCTTCCAGCCATGATTGGTGCTTACCAAGTGCACCCTCCATTGTATGTTTACCTCACTGTTCCCTCGCCACCTTGGCTCTTTCCCTACACTTAAAGTCATATGAAATGCATAATATATATACAAGGCATCTCCCACCAAACTACAATCAATAGAGGGGTGGGAGTGCCCTTAAATTTTAGGGGTTTCAACCCTTAGCCACTGATTGTAACCCAATAGTCAGTCATTGTCACTACACCAATCAAATCCTTAATGTTCTCAGTGACAAACACAATGAAAGATAATATAAACAAGTGAAAAAAAATGCAAAGAAACATTTCTACATTCCAACCCAAGCCAATATCATGTTCAAATCAAATACAATAGTTTGTTGTTGTTTGACTGTACCCGTAGGCTAGTGGAAAACACAATTTGCAGAGAATTAACTTTTTATTGATCCTCAACTTGTTTTTGTGCTTCATACATCTTAGATCATCTTGGATCATACTTATCTCCTCATGGATCCTTCTCTCAAGACACATTAACTCTCCAAATAACCGAGAGTAACCACTAACTACTTCTAACTGCCTTAAACTGACTGTTAACAATCTAAACAAGAAATTTGTTGTCAAGTTGACAACAAAAGTTGTCAACTTGACAACTCAACATCCAAGACCCATTCTACAGACATATAAAATATTTAATGACAACCTTTAAAACCAAACTGACTTATAACCTTTACTACTAATCCCAACCAACTCCAATGAAGCCCTATTTGGCTTATATTGCCAATATAGGCAATTTACAAATTATTGCACTCTCAAAACTCTCAACACCATTTAGAGGCTTTAATAGCCTTATTACATCTTCTTAGACCCTTATAGGTCATTTACATCAATCCCTAACCTAAGATAAATCCATAATCCATTCCTAGTGACCCCTAGGTACCTTTTAGACTTATTGATGCCATTACGGCTTACATTTAAGGTTGGATTAAAATGAGATCAATATATGATAAAAACAATATGACATGACCATGATTATTCTTATAACATGATTCAATGACCTTTGAAGTCCATTTGTCTTCCACTCCTCCCAAGGATCCATCAGTGACCCTGGGGCACTCCATACCTCCTACCCGTGACCTTGGTGCTCCTGCACCAAACTGCTCCTAGTAACCTTCACCAGTCATAAAATGGCATTTTTATCCACATCTTCCCAAAAGACTTCAAAAAGTAATCAATGATCTGGATACCCTTATGGAATTTTTAAAACATATCCCAAATGTGACCCAACTTGTTTTGAGACAAACTACTATAAAATTGCTGATTTTGTACCTTGAACCAGTCCCAGTTCCAAGAACACCAGTCTATTCCTAGACTTCAATACTAACAAAAACATATAAATGATTGCATAAATAAGTAAAAACAATGAAAGGAGTATCCTTACATCAAAACCAATCCAAAAACACGTTACAAATGATCATTAGAACTTTATGTTCCTTGACTGTACCCACGGGACGCTTCAGCCTAGAGTCCTCGATGATGTTCGAATGACTCTATGTGCCAAATGAGGTTGCCACTAGAATTTACTCGACCATTCAAAGATGTTGGAACATATGGTTCTATGCTATGACTAATGGTTTGAAAGATACGTAATGTTGCTCATTTCAACTGAGGAACACTGCAAGTTTTGACATCGACTGAGAATGTGTTGCCAAATATAAACGAACTTGAATCTCTAAAAACTAAGAAAGGTTATTGTAGTCCTCTACAAAATGGTCTTGTATCACCTGATGGATCGATGCTACCTTGCACGAGCTCCAATATATGACCCTATAAAGATCACTAATTTCATGTTGAAGGGACCTTGAGGGACACTTCGAATAGGAGTCATCGACGGCGTTCGAGTGAATCTATGTGGAAAAGAAGATTGCCACTAGAATTTATCCGACCATTCAGAGATATTGGAATAGATGGTTTGATGCTACTACTGATGATTGGAAAGATACACAATGTTGGATTTTTGAACTAAGGAACATTTCAAGTTTTGACATTGACCGAGAATGTGTTGCCAAATATAAATGAACTTGAATCTCTGAAAACTGAGACAGGTTATTGTAGGCCCTGACAACACGGTCCCATATCACTTGATAGATTGGTGCTACCTTGCATGATCTCTGAGATATGACCCTGTAAAGATCACCAATTTCATGCTAAAGGGACCTTGAGGGAAACTTCAGCCTAGAGTCATTGATGACATTCAAGTGACTCTATGTGGAAAATAAGGTTTCCACTAGCATTTACCCAACCATTCGGAGCTATTGGAATAGATGGTTTGATGCTACGACCGACAATTGGAAAGATACACAATGTTGGCCATTTGAACTGAGGAACACGTCAAGTTTTGACATCGACCAAGAATGTGTTGCCAAATATAAATGAGCTTGAATCTCTAAAAATTGAGATAGGTTATTGTAGGCCTCAGCAACATGGTCTCGCAACACCTAATGGATTGATGCTACCTCACATGAGCTCTGAGATATGGCCCCGTAAAGATTGCCAATATCATGTTGAAAGGACCTTGAGGGACACTTTGACCCAGAGTCATTGGTGGCATTCAAGTGACTCTGTGTGGTAAACAAGGTTGCCACTAGCATTTACCTTGACCATTCAGAGTTTTTGGAATAGACAGTTTGATGCTACGATCGACGGTTGGAAAGATATGCAATGTTGGCTATTTGAACTAAGGAACACTTCAAGTTTTGACATCAACTGAGAATGTGTTTCCAAATATAAATGAACTTGAATATCTAAAAACTGAGATAGGTTATTGTAGGCCTCGACAGCATAGTCCAGTAACACCTGACAAATTGATGCTACCTCATACAAGCTCTAAGATATGATCTCATAAAGATCATTGATTTTATGTTAAAGGGACCTTGAGGGACACTTCAGCCTAGAGTTATTGGCGGCATTCTAGTGACTCTATGTGTAAAATGAGGTTTCCACTAGCGTTTACCTAGCCATTCAGAGCTTTTGGAACATATGGTTTGATGCTATGACCGATGGTTGGGAAGATATGCAATGTTGGCCATTTGAACTGAGGAATACTTCAAGTTTTGACATCGACCAAGAATGTATTGCCAAATATAAATGAACATGAATCTCTAAAAATTGAGAAAGGTTATTGTAGGCCCTAGAAACACGGTCTCGTAGCACCTAAGGGATCGATGCTAGCTTGCACAAGCTCCAAGATATGGCCCTGTAAAGATTTCTAATTTCATGTTGAAGGGACCTTGAGGGACACTTTAGCCCAGAGTTGTCGGTGGTGTTTGAGTGACTTTGTGTGGAAAAAGAGTTTGTCACTATTGTTTACCCAACCATTCAGAGCTATTGTAATAGATAGTTCGATGCTACAACCGACGGTTGGAAAGATACACAATGTTGGCCGTTTGAACTGAGGAACACTTCGAGTTTTGACATCGACCGAGAATGTATTGCCAAATATAAATAAACTTGAATCTCTAAAAACCAAGATAGGTTATTATAGGCCTTGGTAACATGGTCTCATAGCACTTGATGGATCAATGCTACCTCACACAAGCTCTACAATATGACCCTATAAAGATCACCAATTTCATGTTGAAGGGACCTTGAGGGACACTTCAGCCTAGAGTCGTTGGTGGCATTTGAGCGACTCTGTGTGAAAAAAAGGTTGCCACTAGTGTTTACCCAACCATTCGGAGTTGTTGGAATAGATGGTTTGATGCTATGATTGACGGTTGAAAAGATACAAAATGTTGGCCATTTGAAGTGAGGAACACTTTGAGTTTTGATATCGACCGAGAATGTGTTGCTAAATATAAATGAACTTAAATCTCTAAAAATTGAGACAAGTTATTGTAGCCCTCAGCAACACGGTCCTATAGGACTTGACAAATCAATGCTACCATGCACGAGCTCTGAGATATGGCCCCGTAAAGATCACTAATTTCATGCTGAAGGGACCTTGAGGGACACTTTGTCCTAGATTTGTTAGTGGCATTCGAGCAACTCAATGTGCCAAACGAGGTTGCCACTAGTGATTATCCAGCCATTTAGAGCTATTGGAATAGATGGTTCAATGCTATGACCGACGGTTTGAAAGATACGCAATATTGGCCATTTGAACTAAGGAATACTTCAAGTTTTGACATCGACTGAGAATGTGTTGCCAAATATAAATGAACTTGAATCTCTGAAAACCAAGATAGGTTATTGTAGGCCTTAAAACATGGTACCGTAGCACTTGATGGATTGATGCTACCTTGCATGAGATCCAAGATATGACCCCGTAAAGATTTCCAATTTAATGTCAAAGAGACCTTGAGGGACACTTCAGCCTAGAGTCATCAGTGGCATTCAAGAAATTTTGTGTGGCAAATGAGGTTACCACTAGCATTTACCCAACCATTCAGAGCAGTTGGAATAGACGGTTCGATGCTACGACTGATGGTTTGAAAGATATGTAATGTTGACCATTTGAACTGAGGAACACTTCAAGTTTTGACATCGACTAAGAATGTGTTGCAAAATTTAAATGAACTTGAATCTCTAAAAATTGAGAGAAGTTATTGTAGGCCCTGACAACATGGTCTTGTAGCACCTGATGGCTTGATGCTACCTCACACAAGTTTCAAGATATGACCCCATAAAGATTTCCAATTTCATGCTAAAGGGATGTTGAGGGACACTTTAGCTCAAAGTGCTGTCTAAGACTGGTGAATTAAAATATTTTCATAAAATGTGATTTGGAGTAGTCTATGATGTAAGGAGTTTTCCTTGGTTTTTATTTATCTTTCCAAAGGAAGTTATTGGTGTTCTTGACAGTGATTGGACTCGGGGTCATAGTTAGTAATTAGGATTGAGGTCTCGTTATGAGAATTGACTCTCCCACCCTTTGTGATCATTGGTGGGAGAGGTTTGAATGTGTATTATATCTTTGTAATATAATGTTTGGTGCAAGAATATGATGGATAATGTTGGAGAGATCATTGAATGAAGGAGTTTGTTGTGTGAGGAGAGCCCTATTTTGGCCCCAGTCATTTTGGTGAGTGTAAATCCTTAAGAGTGGATGATTTTATGGTGGATTATGGATTTTTTGATCAATACTGATGTGTTTGATCAACTGGTTTGATTTGGAAGAAGTTGTAAGGTTCCATTTGTGTAGGCCCTAGTTGTGTGACCCTAGAAAGAAGGGTTTGGTGGCTAGAAGAATGGGTAAGTGTTGAGACCTTAAAAACTTGATTGATTTTTTTTTTAAAACCTTATGAAAGATTGTTTCTTGGTTGGGATATTGGGGAGTGAACATATCTATGAGTTTCTTTGTAATGGTGATGGAATTAGGCATAGTTGGTGACTGCTAAGGTATTGGATCTGCTAGATGGTCCAAAGGAGTCTATCTTTGGGTTTGGGTAGGATTTATAGAACCCAAAAGGGTATCTAAAACAATCAAGAGTTCCTTTAGTTGTTTGGGCAGATCAGGAGAAAAAGGTTGATTTGACATATTGGAGGCTCTAGGTGCATTGGGAGGCTCTAGGTGAACAATCAATGAAACAACAATTTCATATGCTTGACTAGAATGTGTTTTGGATAGGGAAGTAAAGTAAATACATTTTTGTGTTTATTATTTACATTTCCATGCATTTGAATCATTATTTTATTTGCTAAGAAGGTGAAGGAATAGACTGGTGTTGGGGATAGTGACTGGGCATGGGAGTGAATGCACTTAAGGGTGGAGGTTTTTGGTGAAGGAACATGAATGTTTATATCCAATATGGTGTGTTAGAACCATTGGATCAATCTAGAGAGGGTTGTGGAGGTCTTCTTGAATAGACCCTAGGTTTATGACCCTAGGAACTAGGGTTTTTTAGTGAGAGAGTTTGGTGAATGGTGGAACCTTACAAATTTAAAAATAATGTGTTTTGAAACCTTGAGAAAGAATTTTTCATGCCTTGAAGTGTAGTGGGAAAGTAGAAATATGAGTTTCTTTGTTATGGGAGGCTAATTAGGCATAGTTTATGTGTGTTAGGGTAGTAGATCAAGGTGAGAAGCCTAGTTGAAGTTTTCACATGATGGAGGCATTAGGTACACTAAGTGGCCTAGGATGGAGTTGGTGCTAGGAGAAGTTGGAAAGGAAATGAGATAGTGCATCCTTGAATTGAGTTGGTTCCTTAAGGCTCTTCCATAGCCTTCCAAGTATTATGTGCCTACAAGTACACCCATGCCCTTCCCGTTATACATACAGGGTAATGCATGAGAAATTTACAGTCTAGCCAATTTATAGTGCTATATAAATTTGACATTACATTATTTTTTATCTCCATTTAGTCCAATGAACCAATTGGATCTTCCCTACCCTTGATTCTCTCAAGTATTGCCTCGTGGTTTGACTCACGAACCTTCCAAAGAGTTTTATGATGTGATCTTCCCCCATATCCGATTAAGTGGACATTTGATGAAACGATGAGGTTTGATTAATGAAGAATCTTTCTGTGTGTCTCCCAATCCTCAAACAAAAACAACCTAGGGTTCTTCATAGCATATTGTCTAAGCCATGTACTAGTTACAACCACTACTCCTATAAGGTATTCTAATTCTTCACCATCGATAACCGAGTGATCCAATTTCTTTTTTGCCTCAACACAATGACACAAATAATAATTTGTCCCTTCTTCATTGTCTTCAAGTGCAATAACATCAAAAACATGGCCTATAATGATATAAACATAATGAGGACATTAGTTTACTGAATATTTACGATAAAGTACTAAATTTGAGATTATTTGTATGTCCAAAATTTACCTAGTTGTACTAGATCATATAAGTGATCAAAGTCAATGGATGATTCCATTTATGTCAGTTGTAGTGATTCATGGGGATGATAGGAGGTAAGTGGAATCAAAATATGTGTATACCATTCGTCAACCCATTCCTTTGACTCACACCCATCACAATATTCATCTACACATGATGAACAAAAGTATGCCATATGTCATGTGTGGATACTCTATGAACCTGCATTACAACTTATAAAAGAGTGTAGCTCACTCGATCCTGTCAGTGTACAAAAATTCTCATATGGTGCAATGTTAGTTTCATCCATCAAAAAAAGAAATCTATGAACTGTAGACTCACCTTCATTACCTAGACCCATTGTAGCATTATACCACTGGACAATACATCCTGCATCTGACAATGTTCCTTTCTCTTTGTACTTTAATTCTTCACATGCTAAGGATCTTTTAATACATGCACTTGCACCATCATGCTCTCCCTTTCCATGACCAGCCTCTATGGAATTCCACATATATTGAGTTCCAGTAATCTTATGCATCCTGTACAACTAATAAAACATCTGAGAATTCATGAATTATGATGCACAATTATCTAACCATATGATATGTCGAAGATATTTATGCCCCTGTTAGCCAAATGACCATAAAATAGTTGAAAGCAACCATGTACAAACTTTGTAGAATGTGAGTGATCATCACTGATATAAAAATGATAGTCCCTTAATATCTTCCTATTCTCCTCTGTATTGTCAGTTGGATGCATGAATGCTATATGAACAAATATAGCAACCTGTTGAGAGATGTAATACATTTCTTGCACCTCATTTTGTGGCTGTAGTGTGTAGTTCTCTACAAAGTCCACAACTGAAACAATGGTATCAAGTGGGAATATGTCCTTGCACAAATTTTATTGCATATCCAACCATCACACTCTATGTGTATGCCTTGCATACTCATAAACAGTTTTTTGATGAAAAATGTTCATAAATTGATACACTAGAATTTTTTCAATTACTAAGTCACATCTTTTAGCCTCTTTTCCATCTTTTAGATTGTATGTCATGGTCTTATATTTTTTTAATTTCACTACTTCATTACTGATTGCATGCATACTCTCCATATGTTGACAAATTGGCAAATGTCGCAAACCTCCACAATCTATGCATGTACCATTCAAGAATGAGAGCTTGTAAAATTGTTGACCATCCACTCTTTCACATAAAATGGTAAATATTAATTCCCTTGAAGATCTAGGTGGGACATTTATGTTACAATCCTACAAAATATTGTTAGAATGCAAATCTACACATATATTCTTATAAACTTCAAAATGGTTAGAAATTTCAATATGTACCCTACAACAACAAGTTGTGAGTGTGTGATTTATCTTAACATAAAGAGGTTTACACATTTCAAAATATCTCTAACTAATTTTAATTTGAGGATCCATATGTGTAAATTTTACAAAGGATTGTGTCTAAGTTGAATCCAAAACATGTTTTGGATGTGGAACACGTATTCAACTACTAATCCTCCTTCTTACAACATCTCTTTGATTACGAGATACCCGTGTGTTATTCTTCCAATAATCTTCAATCAACGATTTCAAAGCTTCAACAATTGCTTTATCTTTTCACGGTAGTCTACCGGAAAATGCCCATAACTCATTGCTATTTGGGTCTTCCACTCTTTGACGCCTTCCGAGGGCTCTCATTAGAGACTTTCTACTTGTTTTCAATATTTTACTTGTCTTTCTAATGAGTTGATGTAAGTACAAGTCATGTGACATTAATATATTTCATGCGTGATGTAGAACCCACTCTCATATGCAGTCATTAGATTCTTTACAATAGATTTTTCACTTGACTCATCCATCATTCTTAGCCCAAGAATCTTCTTGATGGGCCTAAATTTTAGATTTCTCATCATTTCAACAAATAGTTGACATCTTCCTGTCATGTTTAAATTCTCAAAAAATGATCTCCAAATATGATGAGAATTAATTTGACAAGTACACTTGGGAATCTTGTCAGGCATTACTTGCAAAATGTTAGTATCAATATCAATCAGATATTTTGGATTTCTATAAATAATTTTAGGAGCATCAAAAGCATTATGTGTGAATTGCGTAACATCTTGAGTGCCTTCAACATGACATGATGTTGTTTCTACACCTTGGGATGTAGATAATGGTGTACCTTCAACATGATACAATTGTATACCTCCACTTTGGGATGTAAACAATGGTTTTCCTTCAACATGATACAAGGGGGTGCATATACCTTGGGATGTAGATGATGTTGTGCCTTCAACATGATACAAAGGTGTGCCCACACATTCAGAAGTAGACAATGTTGTGCCTTCAACATGATATAATGGTGTGCCTCTAGTGTTAGAAATAGGGAATATTGAGAGGGGGGGGTGAATCAGTATTCTGCAAACTTTTACTTTCACCCAATTATGGATATAACAGATTATCTTAATACATGCATAACATAGTAAACTAAAGATCATGCATAACAATAAAGCAAATGAACTCATAACACATTATTTGTTCTCAAGGAAACCCTGGCCAAGGGAAAACCCCAGTGGGGATGGTACGCACAAAGATTCACTAATCAAAAGTATCCTATTAAGGATGTTAACCCTATTAGGAGCCTTTTACATGCATATAGTGTCTCAGTCCTGATTAAGGGACTATAAGCCTTGTTAGAAGCCTCGACCCTGCTAAGAGTTGGTAGTACAAAATCTAATTACAAGATGAGCCCACTGCCCAAACAAGTAATGTACAATGATTACTGATTACAAAATAGGGAAAGTTACATAACCTTATACTTGCTTTCTTTTCTTACACAACTTCCCATCAATATCTTTCGCTCTATACTTTTCTTACTTATTGCTCTTCTACTTTGCATTACATGACTTTTACATTTATACAAGTTATTAATACTAATAACCTTTACAGTCGGCTTCTCATAAGCTTAATACAAATTACATATTTACCCAAGGGTTAACATCTAGGATGTTTTCCCTTTATATTATTAAGACATTATTTTGATAAACAAAATAATCCCTTAACTCTTTACCAATTTTGTCTTCATATTCAGTCTTGTCGGCTTAACACTATCTCTGGTAAAATTGCCATAACTTCTTATGTACCTATCGTATAGACTTACACTCTTAGGTGAGTCTTCAATAGTCATCATAGTATCTATGTTCAAGTGCACAAGAATTGAAATTACTCCAGTTGACATCACCAATCAAAACTATCTCCGAGTATAGTAGGAAAATGTTGTATTATACTTAGACAGTTTTGCTCTGCGCTCTGTCATACTTGCTCTTTATCATATGCAGTCTTCATGGAGATCATATGTTTCCATAATGAAAACATCTAGATATCTAACTCAGCCAAATTTCCAACAATCTCCCCCTTTGTCATTGGTGGCAACATATGATAAAATTGGCTAAGTTCAAAAACTTCAAAATCTCAAAATTTTGGCCATATCAAAATTTATATCTTTACTGTCCTTATGAATCCATATATGCTATATATATACTAGAATCCCTCTAGGAATATACTTCATAAATCAATTTTCTGCTATATATCTCTCCCCCTTTGACAACAATGACAAAAATGGGGCCAAAACTATGATAAAAAAGTTGTATACCTTGATTCAAAATTGCAGAGCCGGTAGGCTTGCAACACAATCTATAAAATTAACTTTGATGCTTTCTAAATCCTTTTCCCATGCCTTCTTAATGGAATCTGCAACACTAAGTAGTGCACAAAATCCATAAGATGTGATCTCACATGCTTGAAGGTTTGCAAAACTAAAATTTTGAAAAGATGTCTTCGATGTAAGACATTCCTCCAACTGTCCTTCAACAATACTTATTTTTATTGAAATGTGCTCTCTTAGAAGAGTGAATATTTTCAATTTCCTGTCCTTTTCATCATTTAGAATCCTTATTTCATCATTTATTTTGCTAATTCTCTTCTCAATATCTAGTATCTTCACATTAGGACTAGCTAAAAGATTTATCTCTGTCTGAATTTTTGCTTCTTTAGCCTTAATCTTTTCAACTTCTTTAGATACATGACTTTCAAATTTTGTACACTGAATGTACAAAGTTTTACTGCTGCCCAAAATTCTTCTCAAGTCCTTTATACAAATATCTAGATTGTTTATATCATTTTTGATATTCTGACTTCTATCATGAAATATCTTGGCCTCATAGGTTGTCTGAACCTTCACTTTAGCTATGTCTAAAAAATTGGTGAACTCATTGTCAAATGCATTCATAACTTTATTAGCTCTTTCAAGTGGATCTGCCTCTGATATCTGGTTAGTCACAACACTTTGTAACTTCTCTATAATTTCTAGTACAGATCCTTCAAGGCTTTTAACCTTCTTGTTCTTTCCAATGATTTTATTTAGAGATGTGATCAATTCCATCTGATCATCATCGTTAACCTTTTTTCCAAAGGTTTCAAGTATAGATCCAATCTGTGATGTCTTTGCAATATCAGGTGTAGTATTGATTTCTTCTTTTCTAGGGACCTCTCTTTGTCCTTGAATTTTTGCACTTTCTAGGTTCTATGTTTTCTTGTCTTCCTCTTTTCTTGATTCCTTCTTTCCTTCTTCACTAGCTCTATCCTGCTCTTCAAAAGCTGAATTGTCAACAATGTTTTCAAGATTCTTAAAAGGATTATCATCACTGTCCAAAGTGATCTTAGTTCCTTCCACATGCATTGCCTCATGTTCAATTTTGATTGATGGTGGAGAGGGAATCCTCTGCTACTCAGTTTCCACTTCTTGTTCTGTTGCTGCTCTTCCTATCATTACTTTCACAATTGCATCTTCTGTTTCTTTGTTTATTTCTTCATAATTTCCTCCCATTATATGAATAGTCCTTTTCTTGGTTCTCAGATGGGTTCCAAGTTCTTTCATAATCTCATTAGATTCTAACATCGCATTCAATTCTTTTTCCACTTCTTTCCAAAAAGTTGTTCCTTCTTACCTGCAAAACTTAAAACTTCTTGTGATCTTGCATAACATCATATTTTCTTATGCGCTCTTAACCATAGCATTAATACATCATATAATACCTTTCATTAATCGTGCAAGACTCAATTCATCCCATACTACTTTCTACACTATCTTAAGTTCCTATTCTACTGTATTTTTTATGAATTAAGTACTTAAAGATGAGTTAGGTAGAGATTCACTCTTATCATTTGATACTTCACCTTTCTGGTTACCTTCAGTGCTGAATGTGTCTCCTTGATTTGTGGCTTTGACGAACTTTACTTCTTCTAAATTACTACAACAACCTCCTTCACTATTACTTGCATTTTCATTTCTCCTTGTATGACTTCTAGGATTAGGATTAGAATGAGAAACCCTAATGTTCATCCTAAAAAATCTTGTTGTATGACCAAATTTGTTGCATATCTGACAAACTACTCCATTGTTTCCATATCTTGGTCCTATCTGATTGATTTGTGACCTACAATTCCTAGCAATGTGTCCAACTTTGTTGCATCTATAACATATTATTCCATTTCTTCTATTCATATCTTCAGTAGGTCTCTTATCTGCAATGTTAGTATCTCTAAACATTCTATTCTTATCATTAAAATTAGGTTTCTTACATTCAATAGTTCTATGTCCAAAACCATGACAATTATAACAATAACCATTAAGAGGTTTGAATTGCTTATCTGTACAATCTTTCTTCATATGACCAAAAGTGTTACATGCAAAACATCTACCTTTAAATTGTCTTTTCATACCTTTAGATGATTCTTCTAGTTTAGGTGGTTCGTCTTCTTTGGGCATATCTTTAGATTTGTCAACTTCATTAGATTTCTTTTCATCCACATTTTCAGAAATTTTTTGATCTGGCTCCTTACTTTCTTCATTCACTTTAGATGAGTTAAATCCAAGACCAGTTTTATCATAGAATGGATTTTGATAAGACATTTGTTCATCAATCTTCTCACTAGTAGAATATAGTCTCTCAAGTTGTTGCTTAGACTGAGTCAATTCACCTTTCACTATAGTATTGTACTTTTCAAGTTCACCATACTACAATCTAGTTTTCTCAAGTTTAGATGTCACTTTACAAAGTTTAAATTTCAGATCTTCTTTCTCATATTTTAGATTTTCATTTTCTGATTTCATATTTGCTTCACTCTTGCTATTTCCATCTTTCAAACTCAACTTCAGATTTTATATCTTCAATTCATGTTTGAGGATCTCATTTTCTTTTTCAAGATTATCTTCACAATCTTCAATCTGAATTGTAGATTCCTTTTCTGATTTCAATTTCTCAAGCTTCTTTTTCAGTTTCTAAATGAGGTTCTTTGCATCATCATATTTTCCTTTCAGAGTATCTCTTTCTTTAGTAAGCATATCAATCTGTTCAAGAGCTTCTTCAAGATTCTTCTGTAGTTTATCCATATCCATAGAGATGTTACTCAAGCTACTAGGCTTTCTTTGATTGATTCTTTTCTGAGTAACTAAGCTCTGATACCAATTGTTAGAAATAAGGTGTTAATATGATTTAGAACAACAAAGAGGGGGAGTGAATCAGTTGTTCTTAGGTCCTGATGTATAAGATAAACTTAAAAACTTTTCTTTAAATTAGATCCAATAACCAAAACAAACTCGGTCATCACTGATTCAATAATAGAAACATATAACATTGCAATCCACTACCCATCTGTAACTTAACTTGTAAAACACAGAAATGTTCAAACCAAAACATTCACACAAGTATTAACACCAAGATTTATAGTGGAAACCCAATGTGGGAAAAACCACTTTGTAACATGCTACTATTATTTTCACTCTTTTGAAGTGAGCTCGGTTAAAAGCCAACCCTATCAAAGGTTACAATACACACTATTAGGTGTGACCCGGTTAAAGGATTTCAATCACCCTGTTAAAAGTGAGCCTTGTTATAGGACTTACATACACTCCATTAGAATGCAACCTTGTTCAAAGGATTTAACATATGACTATTAGGTCAACCTTTGTTAAAAGGATTTTGACTGTTACAATGGTTAGAAAGTAGTAGCAATATTGATCTGAAAAACATACAACTCACTTTGCAAATATTAGATCAAATGACATACACTAATGCTGGTTTACTGACTTTGAAACTTTGCCATCTCCATCTTTGATTTTCTCAGAAATTATCTTCAAGCAACCACCAAAATTCTCCTTCAGCCTTTTCACTTATACAGTCAATAAAACTTTATTGATCTTCCAACATTCACCCATGCATACACATATCCAATGTTTAGGTTCCCGTAATACTTTCCTCAATTAGGTTAACTCATCTTTTTCCACTCAATCTCATACGTAGATCTTAGGGTTAGATCAGATTCATTGAATCTACCCACATTATGTTCTTTGCTTCCTTTTTCTAGAATCTTCTCAAATCTCTTAAAGATTTACAATAAAACATTTTACAATGCATTTAATGCTTTCAAACAATCAATAAATAAAGTCAACACGTTTTACATAATTTAAGAATTCAACAATGTCAGCTCCAAAACTGAATTCTCTTCAAATATAAAAATGTTGATGCTCAGTCAATACTACGATCAACTACTTGGTCTTCATGTAGAAAGCTCGATCATTACTAAAAATGTTTCCTTAGCTTATACTATCTTCCTCAACAATTTACTAGTGTTCGGTCGACACAAGATTTTTTCTCGGCATACACTGACTCGGTCAACACTAACGTTACTTGACTTAAGCATGATTTCTCCATTTTTTCTCAGTCAAGCCTATCAGTTTAGTCTTCAATCTTACTAGGATAAATCTTACATTGTCTCATCATTGTACAACATAGTCAAGTACACTTTGTAGTATCAAGATAACTCAGCCTTTTCTTAGGTGCTATTGTTACCAACCTTGCCCCAATCCTTTACAACAATACAATAGATATATTACTTTCCTAAGTAGCAACAGTCTTACCAATTAAGGTTTGACATCAATGACAATACAACAATTGTTCCAATTGCAGTTTTCAACAATCTCCCTCTTTGGCATTGATGGCAACACCATATGATATCACCTAAATAACACATGGAATACCAACCAATTCAAAAACTTATCTGTCCATCAGAGAATTATTTGTAATATCCTTAGCTTCATTCTGATTCAGAATCTATTTAGATCTACCTCTATCCTTATCCTTCATTTCAGTTCATCACCCTTACTTTTCAGTGTCATGTGTTATTATATCATCTTAGTTCATCTCCCTCTTTGACAAAAATGCCAAAGCAGCAACTAAAACATACATCCATTAGATGTAGAGAATATCTGTGCAGCTCAGTGTTTCTCCCTCTGTCATCTTGCTTATGATTGATTCTTTGTCTTTGATCCTTTTCACAACTCCAGGCTAGTCCTAAAGTGTGACAATCTTCTACATCAATTTGTCAAATATTTTGCTGTAGCATATTTGATGCAGTGTTCCTAGCTTGACTAGGCAACCTCAGTTAGGGGAAGGACCCCTAATTGTCTTCTCAAATACTCATGAGCTTCTCTAGGTAAAGCTTTAGTGAATATGTCTACTAATTGTTCCTTTGTATTCACATATTCCATTCAGACTTCTTTATCTTGTACTAATTCTCTCAAGTAGTGATACTTGATTGCTATGTGCTTGGTCTTAGTATGCATCACTAGATTCTTAGAAATATTGATAGCACTTGTGTTGTCACAGAAAATTAAAACAGGTTCAGTGATTTCTTCTTTCATGCCTATCAATAGTTGTTTTATCCATACCAAATTTGAATAGTTTACTACAGCATCAACATACTCGGCCTCAACAGTAGATTGAGAAATGCAATTTTGTTTCTTGCTCATCCAAGAGACTAATCTCTATCCAAGAAAGAAAGCTCCACCACTAGTACGCTTTCCATCATCGACATTTCTAGCCCAATCAACATCTGTATATACTCTTAGTTCAAATTTGTCATTCTTTTTGTAATATAGCCCATAGTCAGCAGTTCCTTTCAAATATCTCAGAATTCTTTTCATAGCCATCAAGTGTGTTTCCTTAGGATTGGCAGAGAATCTTGCCACAATCCCAATAGCTAGTGCAATATCTGGTCTACTATGTACATCATACTGCAATTTTCCAATCATGGATTTGTACAAAGTCTGATTCACTTCTACAACATCATCATTCTTAGATAACTTTTGTCCAGTGACCATAGGAGTACTCACTAGTCTAGAAACTTTCATCCCAAAAGTTTTCAATATTTCATTAACATACTTAGACTGTGTAATGAAAATTCCTTTCTTCATATGATATACTTGTAAACCAACAAAGAATTTGATCTCACCAAACATGCTCATTTCAAATTCATTTTGCATTTCATTTGAAAATCTTTTACACAAATCTTCTTGTCCACCAAAAAAATGTCATCCACAAATTTTTTTGCTAACAAGATACCTTTACCTTCTTCATCTTTCATGTACATATTTCTTGTGTCATTTGTTCTTGAAAATCCAATATGTATCAAGTAGTTATGCAACCTCTCATACCATGCTCTAGGAGCTTGTTTCAATCCATTTAATGCTTTGTTCAGTTTGCATACCATGTGTCTTATGTTTGGATCAATAAAACCTTCTGGCTGTTCTATGTAAACTTCTTCTTCTAGTATACCATTTAAAAATGTAGACTTGACATCCATTTGATATACCTTGAAATCTTTATAAGAAACATATGCAAGTAGAGTTCTTACTCCTTCCAGTTTAGCTACAGGGGAAAATGTTTCTCCATAATCTATTCGATCTTCTTGTGCATAGCCTTTTCATACCAGCTTAGCTTTGTTTCTAGTTATTTCACCATTTTCATTCATCTTATTCTGAAACACCCACTTTGTTCCTATAACATTTTTGTCTTCAGGTCTTAGCACCAGAATCCAAGTGTCATTCTTCTCAATCTAGTCAATCTCTTTATTCATTGCTTGTATCCAGTCTTCATTGTCCAATGCCTCTCTAGTTGACTTGGTTTCAAATTCACATAGTAGACATGTTGGATCCTTAGTCTTACTTCTGGTCTGAATTCTAGTATTTTTATGTCCAATTATCTGTTCAGGCTTGTGATGTCTTCTTACATATTTTTCAAAAATAGGTTTAGCTCTTCTCTCCTCTATTTCATTAGGTTCCTCAACAAGATTGTCAGATTTAGCTTTTGAATGCTTGGAAGCCTCTTCCTGATACTCGACAACATTATCTTGTCACTCAGCATGTTCTTGTTCTCTTTTCACACTGTTTTCTTGATGCTCGAGAGCATTATCATGCCGCTCAACATTGCTTACCTAAGACTCGACATCAAGTGCAAGTCTATTACTTGCCTCTTCTTCTTCCTCAATATACACAAAAGATCTATAATCTTCTAGTTCTCTTTTGTTATCAGCTTCATTTCTTTCTGCATACTCATCAACTTTAACATTCACACTTTCCATAATTTTGTTAGTGTTAGAGTTCAAACACTTATAAGCTTTACTTTTTGTGGAATACCCTAGGAATATGCCTTCATCACTTTTAGCATCAAACTTTCCATTCCTAGTGTCATTTAATATATAGCACTTACTTCCAAAGATTCTAAAGTATTTAACACTCTATGCATGTCCATGCCATAATTCATAGGGTGTCAGATTTGTACCTTTTTTGATCTGTACCTAGTTAAGAGTGTAGACATCAGTGCTTATAGCTTCTTTCTAGTATTTCTATCCCACATTATTTTCAATCAACAATGTCCTTGCACAGTCCAAGATAGATCTATTTCTTCTTTCTTCAATTCCATTCTATGGAGGTGTTCTAGGTGTAGACATCTGTCTTTTAATTCCTCTTTCATTACAAAATAGATTGAATTCATTTGATGTAAATTCTCCACTTCGCTCACATCTAAGACATTTCATGTTCCTACTTGTCTCCTTCTTAACCTTAGCCAAATACCACTTAAAGAATTGAAAAGCTTCAGATTTTTCTTTTAGAAACATTACATGCATCATCCTAGTATGATCATCAACAAACAAGATAAAATATCTAGCACCACAGTAACTTTGTACACCCATAGGTCCACAAAGGTCAGTATGAACCAAATCTAAAATGTTTTCAAAAGTAAAGGATTTTCTCTTAAAACTTGACTTTGTCATTTTTCCTAACTGGCATTCCTTGCACATCACATTCTTAGGTTTCTTCAATCTAGGTAGACCTCTTACTTTCTTCTTCTTACTTATTTCTACGAAATTGTCAAAGTTAACATGACATAGCCTCTTATGCCATAACCAAATATCATCAAGTTGTGCAATTATGCATGTTTCTTCAGATAGGTCAAGATAGAACAAATTACCTCTAGTCTGTTCTCCACTTCCAATCAGTTCTCCAATAGCATCAAATATTTTAGCTTTCTTGTGATGAAATTCCACTCGATAACCAGTTCTATTGAGCTGAACAACACTTAACAAATTATAATTAATACCTTCAACCCAATATGCATTTTCACAAGATATTTTATCAGTTAGTTTAATCAAACCTTTTCCTCTAATAGGACATGGTGCATCATTACCAAATGTTACACTTTTACCTGTGTAATGATGTAAGGTCTCAAACTTACTCTTGTCACTAGTCATGTGATGTGAACAACCGCTATCAATAATCCATTTATCATTCTTGTTCACATAGGATATCAATGCAGTTTTCTCATCCTCATCAGATTCATCTTTCATTGCAACATAGACTACCTCAATTTCAAAATCATCACCATCAGTGTTAGTTTCTTCTTCAGCAATGTAACAAGATTTCTTACCTTTTCCTTTTTAGTCTTTGTTCCTTCAGTAGCTTCTGTCTTTGTGTTTTCTTTTTCTTTCATCATCTTTGTCCTTCTTGTTAGGACATCTAGTAGCTATGTGACCAACTTTATTACATGCAAAACATATAATGAGAAGTTTACCTTTATACTTTCATTTTCCTCTTCTCAGTCTTCTAGCCATAAGAGCTTCTAGATCTTCAAGTTCTTCATCAGAAGTGTCACTGTCACTTTCACTTTCACTTTCACTGATGAATCTTTCTTTTTCTTTCTTTGGCTTGTTCATAACTAACTGTGACTTGAAAGTAGATTCAACATTACCGATACTACCAATGGTGAAATTATCATAGTTAGAGAGTTCAAAAGCAGTCAGCTTGCCAATCAAACCTTCCAAAGTAAGCACATTAGCAGAGTTACATCTAGATTCTTGAATAGTTGAGATCTTAATAGCATATATAGGATGAAGAGTTCTTAGTACTTTTCCAATTATAGTTTCATCATCAATAGTCCCATTTGCTCCTCTAATAGCATTCAAAACTTCTTTTATTCTACCACAATATTGTGCAATGTCCTCACCTTCTTACGTTCTCATTTTATCAAACTTACCTCTGAGACTCTTGGCCTTAGCTTTCAGTACATATAAGTCAACACCATAGATCTTTGCAAGGGTGTCCCACATTTCCTTAGCAGTTGTGCAATCCTTAATGTCCTTAAATTCTAGATAGCTTAGGGCAGATGCAATTTCCAGCATTGCCTGATTATGTTCTTGCTTAGCTCTCATTTCTTCAACAATCAAATGTGCAACAGGTGAGACATAATCATTCTCAATGTAGTACTTTGTAGAATCACCAATACCGGCTAGATGTAGCTTCATCAAGCTTTTCCATGTAGGGAAGTTTTCCTTATTTAGCTTTAGTACCTCCTTCTTATACATCCTGATCATTTGCTTCAAGTCCCTTTAAACTTGATTTCTGTAAACACTAATAACAAGCAACACAACTCTGATACCAATTGTTAATATGATTTAGAACAGAAAAGAGGGGGGGTGAATTAGTTGTTCTCAGATCCTGATGTATAAGACAAACCTAAAAACTTTTCTTTAAATCAGATCCAATAACCAAAACAAACTTGGTCATCATTGATTCAATAATAGAAAAATATAACATTGCAGTCCACTACCCATCTGTAACTTAACTTGTAAAACACATAAATGTTCAAACCAAAACATTCACACAAGTATTAACACAAGGATTTATAGTGGCAGCCCAATGTGGGAAAAACCACTTTGTAACATGCTACTATTATTTTCACTCTTCTAAAGTGAGCTTGGTTAAAAGCCAACCCTACCAAAGGTTACAATACACACTGTTAGGTGTGACTCGGTTAAAGGATTTCAATCACCTTGTTAAAAGTGAACCTTGTTATAGGACTTACATACACTCCATTAGAATGCAACCTTGTTCAAAGGATTTAACATATGACTGTTAGGTCAACCTCTGTTAAAAGGATTTTGACTATTACAATGGTTAGAAAGTAGCAGCAATATTGATCTGAAAAACATACAACTCACTTTGCAAATATCAAATCCAATTCTGTACACTAATGCTAGTTTACTAACTTTGAAACTTTGCCATCTCCATCTCTGATTTGCTCAGAAATTATCTTCCAGCAACCACCATAATTCTCCTTCAGCCTTTTCGCTTATACAGTCAATAAAACTTTATTGATCTTCCAGCATTCACCCATGCATACACATATCCAATGTGTTGGCACCTACAAATTTTCATGACTGCATTTTTTTTTCCCTGGTCTCTGTAATGTTTAATCCTATGTTTTTGGCTCAAACCTTAGGTTAAATTTCAAATTTCTAGTCATTGCATAGTAAAAACCCTAGTTTTGCCTTGGCCATGTTCTAATTTTGCATTAAATTTTTGGCCACTAAAGTCTTTTATAATGCATGTGCGCATTTTATCCTCCCTGTCGGTCGCTGGTTCGCTTAGTCCATTGACAGTTACAATTTTTATTCAGTGACCCCACGAATGGTTTAATTTTTCATTCAGTCATTGAATCGCAAAGTGTTAGGCCTCATTCATAACCGGTAATGCATGTGGACCTATTGTCAGATAGACACTAAGGTGGTGGCTTGTTATTGGTTGAAGATAGTGATCTGGAGTGTTGTCAGGCGGGCCCGGTATCTCAGTTTGAGATTCAAGATCGATGGCTAGCGTAAAAGCACAAGGAATATTTTGAGGTTATAAGATCATGCACCAATCATCCGATCTCCCAGTGTATTAAGGTCGATAGTAGGCAGGTCCAGAATGCCACATAGTGATGATGTGCTTAGATTTTATTGGTCCATGAGGTGACATGTTGGTAGTTGTCAGTGGGTCCTGGGTTGCCGGCATGTCAGAGGGCTCTAACATCTACAGAGATTCGATGATGGGCATATCTTTGCAAAGGATGTATCAGACGTATGCGAAATTAAGACATCTGTTGATCTTATTTTAAGTGGGTGGGTCTTGTGCCAGAGGTGACTGGACGAAGATAGCAAATGATATGTTAACATGTGGTAGGATTTCAGGCAGGCCCAAGGTTATAAGGTATTTTCTAATGTTTAGTGGCATCGATAAAGTCTTCTATGTTTTCTCATTCATGAAGAAAGTTGGCGGTGCTCCAAATCAACTGGAAAATCAATGAAGGAGCATTCACGTAATAGCTAATTTATAAGGCCTGCAAAATAGAGAAGATCTAATGGTCACGATATGAAGTTAGCCTAGATTTAAATATTGATAGCCGATATGCTGCTGGCACCATGAAATAGCTATTTCTTCCAGGATTTGAATTTTTTAAGGGTTTCCAGTGACGGGAAGGACTAGTTTTTAATGCCTAGGTGGCTGGATTTGATAAAATTGGTTGTGCCAACTATTGCACTATGGTCCAGAGAGTTTGATGATTGACTGTAGTGGTCTATGCCGTGAAGAAATGGGTATACAGTTTCTTGAGGCTTGTTGCGGGTTGAGTGATCAGATTGATAAGTATGGTAGGTTAATGATTTTCGGTACTTTCTCAGAGTTTCCCAGTAATGAAGATCATTTTTGGTTTTGATCTCTCGAGGTGGCTTGGTTTTCCCCATTGTAATAAATCTCTGATTGATCTTAGTTGGTCTGGTGGGTGAAACCCTAACCCTAGTCATCCGAAGCTTGTTGCATCCTAATTTTTGGGATTCCAAGATGACTAGGGGTATATATGGTGAAAGTTTTGATTTTGTGGGGGTTCCAATATTTTTTGGAGTTCTAAGACTTTTGGTTTTCCAATCTTTTGGTCCCTGGCTCCAGTTTTTGGCAATCTAAGGGGTTCTATTCTCTGGTTCCATTATCTTGATGCTAAATGCAAATAATACATGTTTCATAGCAAATTTCTCATGCCAAGTCTTTGAGTGAAGAGTTTTCCTTGTATGTATTGATACACTTTCATGAAATATAATACAATTTATATCCTAGTTCTGTTACTGTCTCTGAACTTTGTGTTATATTCTTGTATGTTTCACTTGTAAGGCATTTAAAACATACTAGTTGCAAGGCAACTATCTAATTGTTTGTGAGTTTCTTTCAAGGAAAGGATTAAATCCTCATATGCAATTTTAGGGAACGAACACATCTATTGAGATTTTGATGGTAGTGTACTAGAATTGATAGGATAAATTTGTAAGGTGCTCTATTTGAATTGTATGTGGTTTGTAAGGCATACAACTGTATTTCCTAGAAATCCCTCTATTGATTAATGTTAGACTCTTCTGCACAAAGGATTAGGCAGTGGTTTGATCTATACTATACAATTACCTTTCAGTCATCAAGCACAAAATTTATCATTACCAATACATTTTCATTTTATGTTCATGCACCAAAGAGATAGGACTATCCCTGATGTTTTTACAGTCCAAAATTGTTGATTCCTTGTAGAGTGAATCAAAGGTTAGCCTTCCTTGAGTTTTACTCGTAAAAAGAAGGACTCATCACCCTTATGCCATTGCTCATGTTATTACATTAGTAGTTTCATTAGTCACATTCTACAATAGGTTGTTCTTAGCTATTTTCAGAATCATCTTTCAGAGGAGTATGTTTGAGAAACTCAGTGGCATGACAATGAAGACCTAATCCACTTTTCCATAGCTTACTTGAAAGATAGTAACCTATTTGTAGGCAACACCCACCTGAGTCCAGTGGAGATCGAAGTAGAAAGAGGATCTTATCCAATCCTCATCAATTAGGCTTTTCTTGCAAACTTGGAGACCTGTATAACTAAGAATCTAGCCCATATCCTTACCAAGTTTGACTCCATCAAGAAAAATCCCTAACAGATTGGCGACTCTGCTAGGGAGGTTATAAGAAATATTTTGCTAAGTTTTAGGGTTTAGTTGAGCCAGGGATCCTATCCTATACACACCAGCTGGTTACGATTAGTATTTTTATTTCAGATAAAGTTCCCAAATATTTGGGTGGTGACTCAAACAATCTCTGCAGTAGTACTGGTCAGAAAATCATTTACAAGATGAGTTACAGAGGTACTAGGTCTCGAAGAAATAAGCTTCCTGAGGACAGATTAGAAGAAGGTCTTCCAAGTACTTCTAGGCCTAGTCAGACAAGGAGAGGGAGAAAAAATAGGAGTATGTTTCATACTCAAAATCATAAAGAGGACATAAGACAAGAAGATCAAATCCAGCCTATTCAAGTGAATCAAGAAGGAAATACCTTAGAATATGAAGAGGCTGTTGATTTGGGTTTGAACCAATATGAGGACGAGGTTCAAATAAGAGATGCTAAATCTGAGACTACTCTCCTGGAGTCAAAAGAAATCTTTGAAGAAGTCTATGAGTTGGAAAGGAGAGTCCAAGAACAAATCCATTTAAGACAGAAAAGAGAAAAAGAAAAAGAGGAAAAGATCATACATGCTATGATTAGAGCAAAGCATTTGAAGAAACAATTGTTGGATCTTGAGGCTATGAATCAAGTTCCTATGATGGAACAAGCATAAGACCAACCTATTGTCTAGCAAATTTATGAAGTAAGAAATCCTAGGGACAAAGGTAAACAAAAGGCCATAGGGGTTTCAATAAATGAACCAAATCCTGCAAAGAAGTCCATGGACCAAGTAGCAAGATTAGAGGCTGATGTAGAATATGCAAAAAGAAAATAAGAATTGTTGGCAAAGGAGTTAGAAAAGGCAGAGCTTGAAGCCACTGCTACTGAGATGAAGAGAAAGATTGATTTCCTCAAGCAATCTTCTAGACCTATCAACACACTTTCCACTTCTACAGCACAAAATGCAAACGTATTGGGCACTACCCAAACTTCAGGTATGCCTAGAACTTCCACTATTCCAAATATTCAAACATCTAGATCTCAAGGTGCTAGCCCTTTCCAAGTAGGTCCTATTCATGAGAGGCACAAACAATTGGTGTTTGTGGGAATTCCTAGTTACCCAAATCCAATCCCTGATGAGATTAGGAAGAAGCTCCCAAAATTCACTGGAAGCAATGCAGTTACTTGTGAAGAACATTTGAAAATTTTCATTGATGTAATAGATGACTACAACATTGAGCCTGATGATGTGATCATGAAACTTTTTGTTCAGTCTCCGACTGAAGATGCTAGAGATTGGTTTAGAAATCTTCCTCATGCTAGCATATGTTCTTGGGACCAGTTCAAATTTTTCTTCAAAGAAAAATATGGTGATAAAACCAATGAAGGCTTTGTGCTTAATGAGTTCAAAAACATCAAAAAGAATCCAAATGAGGGTGTTGTTGATTTCAATGTCAGATTTTAGAAAGCTATGCATAAATTGTTGCAGGTTATCAAATTAGATGACAAGATTTGTCTGGTCACATACTTGAATGCTTTTGATTCAAAGATGGGATACTTGTTGAGAGATAAGAATCCTAGAAATCTTGCAGAAGCTTACAAGCTAGCCATTAATATAGAAAGAAATAGAAGAATATCAGGGAAGTTGGGAAGAAGGGAAGATTATAAACCTTCACTCTCAAACAGAAAGGAGCCAGGGAAGCCTGATACAAAACCAAAAGATGATGATAGCTTGAAGCAAATCCTAAAAGAAATAAAGGATTTAAAGCCTAGTGAGGCAAGAAATAGTAGAGTGCAAGGAAATGATAGGCCATCTTTCAATAACTTTAACAAGTTACCAAGAATGGAGAACTATCCCTATAATACTTAGTGGAAAGATGGAAAGCTAGTGCTCCCTGAAAGAAGGGATAAACCAAATGATAAGACCCCAAACCCAGTTCATAGAAATACAGTAAATATGAATGATGATGTTCCTTGGTGTATTTTTTGTCAATCACCTCATGATCCCTATTAGTATGCAATTGCTCAAAGTGTTTTTGTAGATGAAGATCAAGATGACAACAATGAGGATTCTTAAGATGATCAAGGATGTGGTATGACTTCTTCATACATACATGATGAATTTGACTCTACAGAGGAAGATGAAGGTCAAAAAGTTGATGATTTCTAAGTTAGAAATGAGGTTTACCATTAGCAAGTGTTTTCCGATGAAGAATACAGTCACCTTGATGTAGTTCAATGCAACACTTTAAGAAGTGATGAATCAGTAATGTTGAGAAGACCTTCTGATGAAGAAATTGCACAAATCATAGTAGACATGGTGTCTCAAGCTAAAAGCAATTATAATTTGAGAAATAGGGTGGTAGGTAGTCCAAATGGTAGGCCTACTAGAATTTTCATCAAGAGAATAGAAAAGGATGAAAGACAAGCCCAAAATAAGCAAAAGGTTGTAGAAATTGTTGACAAAACCAAAGTGAAGAAAAATGTCACCTTCAGTAAGCTAGCAGTTGCTTACAAGGTAAAGGCTAAACCTCTTGTAGATACTATACCTTCTTTGAAAAGGGAAGTAAAGAGTCAGAGCAAAGATAGTTCTAATCTGATTACATATGAAGAAGATAAAGAGGTCACTTCCATTGGGCAAGATGTAGTTGACCCCAAATATGTTCCCATTGACATGAGAAAATTGTTGTCACAAATCATTATCAAGGTCCCCTTATTAGAAATGATGAGGATAGAAGAGCATAAAGTTAAGGCTTTGAGTTGGGTGAAGGGATATTTTTCTTCTGATGCTCAAAATTCCACCAAGGCTAGTGGAATGGCTGCTACAACAAGTGATTCAATTGAGAACCAGTGCGGGGAGATCATCTCTGAGATCCCTCAGATTTATCTGGATACTAATGCTGCGAATACTATGACAGGAATTGTTGATCCTTTCTTCTTGTCCCTAATAGTGAATGGAAAGTTGTTAAGAAATTGTATGATTGATTCAGGAGCCTCTAATACTATTATGCCTACAAAAATAATGAGATCCTTGGGTCTGAAAGTAGATACACCTCATGGGAGATGTCAGGCTATGGATTTGAGAGAGGTCCCTGTTATTGGTACTATAAAAGTACTTCCTTACAGGCTGGTAGCCTTCCCTAACAAGTTGTTAACAATGAGTGTTCTAGTGGTTGATATCCCACCCCATTATGGGATGTTACTGTCAAGGAAGTGGAGTGCTTCAATGGGAGGTAGTATTCAGTGTGATTTGTCCTTTGCAACTTTCAATATTGATGGTGACAATGTGAAAGTAACCAGAGAAGGTAGAACTCCACATATGATTGAGATAAGTGATGATCATTTAAATTGTTGTGTGGATGTTGACATGGAGAACTTCAAATTAAAAGAGACTATCCCACAAGTGGAGGAAATAGATCCATTGGTTGCAGAATTGAAAAAGTAGCAAGATGGACTATGGTAGATGTATTTTGATGGAGCATGCTCAAAAGAAGGTTCAAGAGTTAGAGTTCTATTCATATCTCCATCAGGTACCACCTTTAAGTATTCATTCTCATTGACTTTTCAATGCACAAATAATACTACTGAATATGAAGCATTGTCTTTGGGATTGAATATTGCTATCAAACATGGGATAAAATATTTAAAGGTTTTTGGTGTTTCTGAGCTTGTGGTAGCACAAGTTCGATCTAAATATGCTACTAAAAATGATAGATTGAAATTGTATAAGCATGTAATATGGGATTAGATTGAAATGTTTGATGCTTTCAATATTTTTTGGGTAGAAAGGTCCAAAAACATTATGGCATATTTTTTAGCAAATGTTTCTTTAAAGAGAGATGATTCAACTTTGTTTGGGGTGTCAATCCTTGAAGTGAAAAGTAGGCCAGTTGTTCCAGAAAAAATTTACAACTAGCAGGTCTTTGAGGATGATCATGACATCCTAAGATTTATTCAATGTCTTGACATGTATGAGGATCAACCTATAGACTGCAATACATTGGTTGAGGAAGTTGAAGGTAAGGACATGGTCATGGGAAATGAGGTGATCTAGTTGAGTTCAAATAGTATCCCTAAGGGCTTAACTGAGTTAAAAGCATTGTATAGTAGCCAAAATGATCACATGTCAAAAATAAGTAATGCTAATGTAGAGGATTTGGAAGAAATGAATTTGGGATCGCACAATGCTCCTCAAATGGTCTATGTGGGAAAAGGATTAACCCCTCAACTGAGAGATAATTTGATAAAGTTGTTGAGAAAGTACAGGCATGTGTTTGCATGGTCCTATGATGATCTAAAAGCCTACAGAGAGGACCTTTTCCAACATGAAATTCCATTAAAGCATGATGTCAAACCATTCAGACAGAAGCAAAGACCCATTAATCCATTATTAGCTCCTAAGATGCAGTAAGAGCTAGTCAAGTTGAGTGATGCAGGAATAATTCAACCTATAAGGCATTCAACTTGGGTGTCTAATTTAGTCCCAGTTAGAAAGAAGAATGGTGGCATTAGGTTGTGTGAGGACTTTAGAAATTTGAATGTTGCATCATTGAAAGACAACTATTCACTACCTAACATGGAGGCAATGTTGCATAAGGTCATTGGATGTGAGTTATTGTCCATGATGGATGGTTTCTCTGGATATAACCAGGTGTTGGTAAAGGAATCTAAGCAATTCAAAACAACATTCACTACACCTTGGGGAACCTATGTCTATGTCAGAATGCCATTTGGTCTCAGAAATGCTGGGGCAACTTTTCAAAGAGCCATGGATGTTTCTTTCAAAGAGTATATAGATTTGTTTATGGTTGTGTACCAGGATGATTTGACTTCTTATTCCAAGAAGGCTCATGACCATTGTTCACATCTATAAAAGATTTTTGTCAAAGCTCTAGAATATGGTGTGTCTTTGAATCCCAAGAAGTGTAATTTTGCAGTCAAAGAAGGAAAGCTTTTAGGACACATTGTATCAAAGGAAGGAATAAGAATTGATTCAGAGAGAGTTGAAGCTATCAGGAAAGTGTCTGCACCTAAAAATCTGAAAGGGGTGCAGTCCTTTTTAGGGAAGATCAATTTTGTTAGGAGATTCATTGCAAATTTTGCTGAAATTGTCAAGCCCATAGTGAAATTGTTGAAAAAGGATGTGAAGTTTCAATGGACTGTTGAGGCTCAGGGTGCATTTGATAAGATTAAAGAAGTCATCTAGCAAGCACCTGTGCTTAGGTCTCCTGACTATACCAAGCCTTTTTCATTGTTCTCTTTTGCATCTTTCCACACCATTGCTGCTATTTTATTGCAAAAGGACAATGAGGGTTTTGAACATCCAATTGCATTCTTTAGTAAATCCTTGCAAGCTACTGAATTAAATTATGAGATCATGGAGAAGCAGGCATATGCATTGGTAAAAGCAGTCAAGTATTTCAGACCTTATTTGGTTTGTGCAAAGGTACTTGCATATGTCCCACATGCAGCAGTAAAGGATGTCCTTACTCAATCTGAAGTTACTGGTAAGAGATGCAAGTGGATCACTAGAATTCAAGAATTCAATTTAGAAATCCATATCACTAAGCTTGTGAGAGGACAAGGCCTAGCAAAATTGATGACTGAAGAAAATATGGACTTAGTCCCAGTTAATAATGAAGGGACTCTTGAGTTGCAACCAGAGTATGCTGATATTGTATATTTCATAAAGAATGCTAGATGCCCAGACTATATGATAGATAACCAAAAGAGTTCCTTGAAATTGCAAGCTCAGAAATATACATTGATACAAGGGGACTTGTATTGGAAGAATAGAGATGGAGTCTTGTTGTTTTGTCTTGATAGATATCAGGTAGAGAAGGTTTTAAATGAAATGCATGCTGGTGTTTGTGAAGGTCATTATTTAACAAGGACTACTGCCCATAAGATTCTAAGGGCTGGCTATTTTTGGCCTACATTGTTTAAGGATTCATTCCAGTTTTTCAAGAAGTGTGAAGCTTGTCAGAAGTTTTCTTCAAAATTGAAACACTCGGGAGCACTATTGTTAAACCCAATAGTTGCTGGAGCACCATTTGCCATGTGGGGCTTGGATTTCATAGGTGAGTTTTCTGAGAAATCTAGTGGAGGACATAGTTACATACTTGTTGCAACTGATTATTTCACTAAGTGGATAGAGGTCATTCCTACAAAGAGGGCAAAAAGTAAAGTGGTGATTGATTTCTTACTTGACAATATTTTAACCAGATTTGGTGTCCCTATGAAATTGATTATAGACAATGCAATGTGTTTCAGATCATATGAGTTTAAGGAGTTTTACAAAGATGATAGAATCATGACTTCTTATTCATCTCCTTATCATCCTCAAGAAAATGGACAGGCTGAATCCAGCAACAAAAGTATCTTGACAATCTTGAAGAAAACACTTAAGAAGAATAAGAGGGCTTGGCATTCAAAGCTGAAGTTAGCCTTGTGGGCAGATAGAATAATAGTGAAGAGAGCCACTGGGAAGTCTCCCTTTGAGCTTGTGTATGGTTTGTAGTCAAGGTTACCTATAAATAATCTAATTCCAGTTTACCAATTTATTCAAGATGAGGAATTGGATGTCTCAGAGCCAATGTAGGATAGAATTATGCAGTTGACTAAGTTAGATGAACAGAGAAGAGAGAGTCAAAAGAGAAAAATTAGGTTGCAACAGAAGATGAATTATTTTTTTGACAAAAGAGAAACTACCAAAAAATTTAAAGCAGATGATTTGGTACTTCAATGGAATGTGAGAGCAGAAGATAAAGAGAAGCGTAAAAAATTTGAATCATTGTGGCTTGGCCCTTTTGTGATTCATGATAGTTTTGGGAAGGATTCCTACTTGCTGAAGAACATGGATGGTGAAGTTTTTGAATTGCCGGTGCATGGGCAATTCTTGAAATCCTTCTTCAGCTAAGTTTTTGATTCTCATGCATATGTAAATATTTTGTACATTCTATATAGGTTTGTTTCCCTTTTGGTCGTGTGTTTCTTTCCCTGTTTTAGGTTAGTGTGGTTTTTGGTCTTCATCCTAGAGGTTTGTGGTTCTTGTTTAAACTTGTGTTTCAACATCCTTAGATAGAGCCACTATTGGCACCTGCAAATTTTCATGACTACATTTTTTTTTCCCTGGTCTCTGCAATGTTTTTTCCTATGTTTTTGGCTCAAACCCTAGGTTAAATTTCAAATTTCTAGCCATTGCATAGTAAAAACCCTAGTTTTCCCTTGGCCATGTTCTAATTTTGCGTTACCTTTTTTGCCACTAAAGTCTTTTATAATGCATGTGGGCATTTTATCCTCCCCATCGGTCGCTGGTTCACTATGTCCTTTGATGGTTACAATTTTTATTTAGCAACCCCATGAACAGTTTAATTTTTCATTCAGTCACTGAATCGCGAAGTGCTAGGCCTCATTCATAAATGGTAATACATGTGGACCCGTTGTCAGATAGACGCTAAGGTGGCAACTTGTTATTGGTCAAAGATAGTGATCTAGAGTGTTGTTAGGTGGGCTTGGTATCTCGGTCTGAGATTCAAGATCGACGGTTGGCGTAAAAGTGCAAGGAATCTTTTGAGGTTATGAGATCATGCGCTAGCCATCCAATCTCCCAGTGTATTAAGGTTGACAGTAGGTGGGTCTAGAATGCCACGTAGTGATGATGTGCTCAGATTTTATTGGTCCACGAGGTGACATGTTGGCAGTTGTCAGTGGGTCCTGGGTTGCTGGCATGTCAGAGGGCTTTGACATCTATAGAGAATTGACAATGGGCGTATCTTCACAAAGGATGTGTCAAATGTATGCAAACTTAAGAGAGCCGTTGATCTTATTTTAAGTGGGTGGGTCCTGTGCCAGAGGTGACTGGGCGAAGATAGTGAATGATATGTTGACATGTGGTAGGATTTTAGGTGGGCCCAAGGTTATAAGGTATTTTCTAATGTTTAGTGACATTGATAAAGTCTTTTGTGTTCACTCATTCATGAAGAAAGTTGGTGGTGCTCCAAATCAACTGGCGAATCAGCAAAGGAGCATTCATGTAATAGCTAATTTATTTGGCGATGAGATAAAGTATTCAGCGAACTGGAGATTGTCTTCAGTCGCTGATTTGCCAAATATGACCAAGGTCATATTATGCATTAAGTCACAAGGCCCTCAAAATAGAGAAGATCTGATGGTCACGATATGAAGTTAGCCCAGATTTAAGTATTGATTGCCGATATGCTGCTGGCATCATGAAATAGCCATTTCTTCCAGGATTTGAATTTTTTAAGGGTTTCTAGTGATAGGAAGGACTAGTTTTTAATGCATGGGTGGTTGGATTTGATAAAATTGGTTGTGCCAACTGCTGCAGTATGGTCCAGAGAGTTTGATGATTGACTGTAGTGGTCTGTGCCATGAAGAAATGGGTATGCAGTTTCTCAAGGCTTGTTGCAGGTGGAGTGATCAGATTGATAAGTATGGAAAGTTCATGATTTTCGGTACTTTCTCAGAGTTTCCTAGTAATGAAGATCATTTTTGGATCTAATCTCTTGAGGTTGCTTGGTTTTCCCCATTGTAATAAATTCCTAATTGATCTTAGTTGGTCTAGTGGGTGAAACCCTAACCCTAGTCATCCGAAGCTTGTTGCATCCTAATTTTTGGGATTCCAAGATGACTAGGGGTATATATGGTGAGAGTTTTGATTTTTTGGGGGTTCCAATATTTTTTGGAGTTCCAAGACTTTTGGTTTTCCAATCTTTTGGTCCCTAGTTCTAGTTTTTGGCAATCCAAGGGGTTCTGTTCTCTGGCTCCATTATCTTGATGCTAAATGCAAAGAATACATGTTTCATAGCAAATTTCTCATGCTGAGTCTTTGAGTGAAGAGTTTTCCTTTTATGTATTGATACACTTTCATGAAATACAATACAATTTATGTCCTGGTTCTATTACTGTCTCTCAGCTTTGTGTTATATTCTTGTATGTTTCACTTGTAAGGCATTTAAAACATACTAGTTGCAAGGCAACTATCTAATTGTTTGAGTTTCTTTCAAGGAAAGGATTAAATCCTCATATGAAATTTTAGGGAATGAACACGTCTATTGAGATTTTGATGGTAGCATACTAGAATTGATAGGATAGTTTGTAAGGTACTCTATTCGAATTGTATGTGGTTTGTAAGGCATACTACTGTATTTCCTAGAAATCCCTCTATTGATTAATGTTAGACTCTTCTGCCCAAAGGATTAGGCACTGGTTTGATCTCTGCTATACAATTACCTTTCATTCATCAAGCACAAAATTTATCATTACCAATACATTTTCATTTTATGTTCATGCACCAAAGAGATAGGACTATCCCTGATGTTTTTACAGTCCACAATTGTTGATTCCTTGTAGAGTGAATCAAAGGTTAGCCTTCCTTGAGTTTTACTCATAAAAAGAAGAAGGACTCATCACCCTTATGCCATTGCTCATGTTATTACATTAGTAGTTTCATTAGTCACATTCTGCAATAGGTTGTTCTCAACTATTTTCAGAATCATCTTTCAGAGGAGTATGTTTGAGAAACTCAGTGGCATGACAATGAAGACCTAATCCACTTATCCATAGCTTACTTGAAAGATAGTAACCTATTTGTAGGCAATACCCACCTGAGTCCAGTGGAGATTGAAGCAGAAGGAGGATCTTATCCAATCCTCATCAATTAGGCTTTTCTTGCAAACTTGGAGACCTTTATAACTGAGAATCTAGCCCATATCCTTACCAAGTTTGACCCCATCAAGAAAAATCCCTAACACAATGTTCAGGTTCCCTTAATACTTTCCTCAATTAGGTTAACTCATCTTTTGCCTCTCAATCTCATGTGTAGATCTTAGGGTTAGATTAGATTCATTGAATCTACCTACATTATGTTCTTTGGCTCCTTTTCTAGAATCTTCTCAAATCTCTTAAAGATTTATAATAAAACATTTTACAGTGCATTTAATGCTTTCAAACAATCAATAAATAAAGTCAAAATGTTTTACATAATCCAAGAATTCAACAATGTTGGCTCCAAAACTAAATTCTCTTCAAATATAAAAATGCTAATGCTCGGTCAATACTGCAATCAACTACTCGGTCTTCATGTAGAAAGCTCGGTCATTACTAAAAATGTTTCCTCGGCTTATACTGTCTTCCTTAGCAATTTATTGATGTTTGGTCAACCCAAGATTTTTGCTCGACATACACTGACTCGGTCGACACTAACATTACTTAGCTTAAGCATGATTTCTCCATTTTTGTTGGGTCAAGCCTATCAGTTTAGTCTCCAATCTTACTAGGATAAAAAATACATTGTCTCATCATTGTACAACATAGTCAAGTAAACTTTGTAGTATCAAGATAAATCAACCTTTCCTTAGGTTCTATTGTTACCAACCATTCCCTAATCCTTCACAACAATACAATAGATATAGTACTTTCCTAAGTAGCAATAGTCTTACCAATTAAGGTTTGGCATCAATGACAATAGAACAATTGTTCCAATTGCAGTTTCTATCATAGGGAATACTAAGAGGGGGGGTGAATCAGTATTCTGCAAACTTTTACTTTTTCCCAATTATGGATATAACAGATTATCTTAATACATGCATAACATAGTAAACTAAAGATCATGCATAACAATAAAGCAAATGAACTCATAACACATTATTTGTTCTTAAGGAAACCCTGGCCAAGGGAAAACCTTGGTGGGGATGGTACCAACAAAGATTCACTAATCAAAAGTATCTTGTTAAGGATGTTGACCTTGTTAGGATCCTGTTACATGCATATAGTGTCTCAGTCCTGATTAAGGGACTATAGACCTTGTTAGAATCCTCAACCCTCCTAAGAGTTGGTAGTACAAAATCTGATTACAAGATAAGCACACTGCCCAAACAAGTAATGTAAAATGATTACTGATTACAAAATAGGGAAAGGTGCATAACCTTATACTTTCTTTCTTTTCTTACACAACTTCACATCAAGATCCTTTTCTATATACTTTTCTTACTTATTGCTCTTCTACTTCACATTACATGACTTTTACATTTATACAAGTCATTAAGACTAATAACCCTTACAGTTGGCTTCTCATAAGCTTAATAAAAATTACATATTTACCCAAGGGTTAACATCTAGGATGCCATCCCTTTATATTATTAAGACATTATTTTGATAAATAAAATAATCTCTTAACTCTTTACCAATTATGTCTTCATATTCTGTCCCATCAGCTTAACACTGTCTCTGGGAAAATTGCCATAACTTGTTCTGTACATGTCGTACAGACTTGCACTCTCAAGTTAGTCTTCAATATTCATCATAGTATCTATGTTCAAGTGAAAAATAAATGAACTTACTCCATTCGACATCGCCAATCAAAACTATCTCCAGGTACACTAGGAAAATGTTGTATTATACTTAGACAATTTTGCTCTGCGCTTTGTCATACTTGCTCTCTGTCATATGCGGTCTTTATGTAGATCATATATTGCCACAATGACAACATCTAGATATCTAACTCATCCAAATTTCCAACATCTAGAACATTGGATAATGATGTCTCTTCAACTTGGGAACTCATAGATGATGTGCCCACATCTTCATAATTCAATTGTCTTGTTGCATGCAAGTTTTTCATTCATTGTCTTTTTGTGTCCAATTCCAATTATCTCTTACTGTGTATTGATGTTTCATGTTCCTCGTCCAAAGAAAAATCTTCTTCTATTGTATCCAACTTTTTTTTTTCACAAAGTTGTCTCATTCTTTCCCTTTTCTTCTATTTGTCTCTTTCACGCTCTTCCAATGTTAAAGTCTTTGCTCATTTCCTTGGCATGATGATGATTTCTACATATGAATTGATTATATTAAATTTATTACAATTATATCAAATTATGTATTCAACAAGTCTATACCATACCAATTATAAACCAAAAGACTCTTTATTCACATTTCACATGTAAAATATTAAAAAACTTACCTCAATCGATAAATTTTTGTGAAGACTGATTGACTTTCACAATTTGATGTTGATTTTTGAACAAAAAGATGGTGCAATAGAATATTCTTCTTTGTCTCCTTCAAGACCATGAAAAGTGAATATTTGTCAGATAAAATGCAGAAACTAGATAGTCTATAGAGAAAGTGGGCCCCTTTCACGAGATCTATAACACATAAGACCATTTTTTTTAGTCTTACATAGTGGGCACATTATATAGCATGTGCGCCCTATGAAAAGCTGCAAAAATGTAGTCCATATTCTTACATAGTGCATGCGCCATAAGAAAAACTAGAGAGAGAGAGAGAGAGAGAGAGAGAGAGAGAGAGAGAGAGAGAGAGAGAGAGAGAGAGAGAGAGAGAGATCTAACTATTTCTCCTCACAATTTAAATCTATGACTTAAATAGGGTGCACATGCTATAGGGGGCACACCCTATAGCGTGCATGCCCTATGGAAGTTATAGATTTCCATAGTGCACATGCCCTATAGGGTGCACACACTTTGTAAGGCATTGGAATTTATTAATCCTAAGGCTTGGATTTGCCTTGAAGATCCTGTTGGCATTAAGTGTGATTGTCATCAGTGACAACACTTATTCAGATTCTGCATGTTTATCGAGCAGAACAGTGCCTACCTAGCATAACAGTGTTTACCGAGCAGAACAACGTTTACCGAGCAGAACAATGCCTACCGAGAAGAATAGTGTTTACCAAGCAGAACAGTGTTTACCGAGCAGAACAGTGCTTGCTGAGCAGAACAGTGCTTACCGAGCAGGACAGTGCTTACCGAGTAGACAGTGTTACCGAGTGACACTATATCTACCGAGTCTCTAGTATATACCATGTTCGAAACTACAACCGAGTGGTTAGTATGGACCGTGCCTCCACTTCTACTAAGTGCATGACGATGTCGAGTAAAGCAGTGGATGCTGAGTATTAGAAAGTCACCGAGTTAGTTTGCAGTGACCAAGTCACTATATTTGGGCCGACTCAGTAATATTTGTGTTAGCTTGTTTAAGAGCTGACTTTGAAATTATGTTGTAATTGTTTTAGATTGATATATAAACAATGTTTTGTATCATATCCAAAAAAAAGAGAAAAATAGAGAAGTATGAAAAAGAGAGAAAGGTAGAGATAAGCGAATTACAAAGGGCTACAATAGTATAAGAAGTAACAAATATATATCCATGACAGAAGGTGATCAATACATCAGAGAATCTAAATCAGCAAGTACAGTTGCAAGTAAGAGATCTACTGTTTCATCCTAACAGGTGAATCAGCTTGAAATCCTTTAACTGGGTAGACTTAACAGTCTTTGTAAAATCTCTTAACCGAGTGCATACTTCATTATATGTTTGTAAATCCTCTAATAAGGTGGACCTAGCAGTCCTTATTGCTCCTAACAGGGCAGATCATCAGAAGTGATCATTGTAAGCCTTAATCGGAAAACTTTATATTGTAGTATTGAAGTTTTGTGGGTATCATCCCCACCCCAGTTTTACTTTCTACTTGGAAGGTTTTTGGGTCACCAAATCTCTGTGTTCAAAGTGTTATGAATATTTTATTCTTTCTGTTACTCATGCATGCAGTCAGATTATCAATCTAATATTATTAAGATCTAAATCTGTTAAAAGTTTTGAAGTTACTGATTCACCCCTCCCCTCTTAGTAACCTAGATAGTCTTGAATATTTCCAACAATTGGTATCAGAGCTCCATGGTTCTCAGAATAAAGTTTGACAGCTTGAGAAAAGATTCAGGACAATGGAGATATTCAAACTTAACAAAGCAATTGAGAATGAAAAGCTAGATCTGGAAATGGCCATAACTCAACCCAAAGAAGCAAGAGAGCATCTTTCCCTTTCCCTAAAAAGAAGGAAGGAACTTGCAAATTAGATCAACGATCACCAGTATGTTGAAGAAAAGATTGAAGATTTTTTCCCTTCAAGTAGCTCAGATGAAGAAAACAATGCAATCAAAGAGCTTCTAGAAAAGAGTGGATCTCTGCAAGAAGAAGTGAGGAAATTGAAAAGAGAACAGGAAATTTAGTCAACAAGATTCTGTGAAGTCTTGGAACAAAGAAACAAGATGAAAGATGAAATAGATGGAAAGAACAATAAAATCCAGAATAAAACCCTTCAGCTAGAAAACCTTATTGATCAAATCTCCAATGCAAATGAAGAAATCTTGACTCTGAGATCAGAAAATGAAAATATAAGAGAAGAGCTAAGATCTGAAAAGCAAATCAATTTAAGAGTGATGAGTGACCTAGATGCTGAAAGGAAAATCAATGAAAGAATGTTGAAATCTCAAGAAGATATGAATCAGGTGTATGAAGGAAACCTTCATAGGCAAAAAGGAAAAGCAGGACTTGGATACAAAGAGGAAGGTGAATCCTCCAAACAAGGTACTCAAAAGAATCAGAAACCTACTTGTAATCACTATGGAAAAATTGGTCATACTTCAAACAAATGTTGGAGAAATGGAAAAGCAAAATTCAATGGAAAATGCTACAATTGCAATTAGCTTGGTCATAAAGCAAATGAATGCAAGGAGAAACCAAGATTTGAAGGCAAATGTCACAAATGTAGCAAACAAGGTCATAAGGCATCAGAATGCAAAACTAAAACACCCAATCCAGTGGAACAAATTATTAAAGCAATGTTTGGTTGGAACTACAACACTTGGTGTAGATGTCATTACTGTGGAGAATATGGACACATTGGCATGAATTGTGTAAGGCACCACTTGAGAAAAAGGGATTCTACCATAAGATGTTATAATTGCACTAAGCTTGGTCACATAGCTAAAAACTGCATGAATTTAGGAAAAGTTGAAGATGAAAAGAAAGCAAAAGAAAATAGCATTAGGAAGCAGATAAGACAGCAGTGGATTCCTAAACCTACTGAGAAAACCAGTCCAAGTAATGTAGTCACTCATGAAGGGAGTGGCTCTATGAACTCTATCTAGTCTCCAAGAAGGCACTGGAACTGTATCTTCCTAGACATATTCCAAAATAGTTCCTGAACTGAAAGGAAGACAGATCCAAATCAATATGTGAGATACAACAGGATCACAAGAAGGTCGGTATCAGTTACCACCGAGCAAGGTTGGGAGTAACCTAACTTCATTTGGTTACCAAGTAAGGTCGGAGAAGTATGAATTCGTATGTTCTCCGAGTTGCAGAATCTTCACCAAGCATTTAATGCATAGTGGATGACAGTTTGTCAAATTCAATACCCTAATTCCTATGGAGCATTAATGACAAAGTTTTAACAAAAAGCATGAAATCAAGTTCATTCTTCACTGCGAATATCAGCATTTTGGGCAGAGAAATTTCTAGTGCGATCAAGCGATTCGAAGGAAAATTTCAAAGTAGAAATTTTTCTACCGTGCTACCATGGCTTCATCCAGCACCAAAGTAAAGAAAGGTTCATAAATTTTAGTTCATGGAGAATGGAAAGCATCAGATTTCAAACTCATGCCCGTGATTGCAAAAACCCTAGATTCGAGTGGAGCTCAGTCTCAAATTCCTCCAAAGGTACTTCTTGTAAATGACATTCACAGTCATTTTAAAGGTACAATTCAAGAACTTGGAACCCTAGAGATAGATGTTGTTCATGATGAAATGTGTGTTGATGGTGTTCTCAAATCGGGACATAAACATTTTGAAGAAAAGGGCTTAACACATATCACCCACTTGCCTCGGGGTTTCCAGATAAAATGGATAAGATATATTCTGAGTTGAGTACATGAAGGTAAAATTTGGCTTGAGAAACTAGTGGAAATAACAAAGAAGATGATTCACCAAATCACCGGTCTTCCCATGCTTGCCTAGGCTAAATCTACAAAAACCCTAGGTCGAGTAGAGCTGGAAAAGAAAACCCTAGCCGAATGGGACGGTAGAGGTATGAAAATTAACAGTATTACCGATATAGAACTAAAATTTGGCACATATGTAATAGCTCACAAGATATACAGTTCAAGTCAGCAGAATAGTGTTCCATGTGAAGTAGTTGACCTAGCCTATAAAATTGTGAAGAACAATCTGTCATTTGACCTAGCAGATATTTTGTTGAAACAGTTCAACAAGAATATGGAGAGCATCCAAACCTCAAAGAACAATCCATGTAAGTTTGGCTCACTATTGGTTTGTTTATTTTTCTATGTTCAAATTTTTTTCTCATCTAAAGGCATAGTAAAATGGAGAAAGGATGTACCTATTCTTTATCAGATAAATGAGTATATTGCAGAAATGGGTGAGAACTTTACAAGCATAATGGATAACTATTTTGAATCTTTTAAGGAGAAGATGAATAAAAGATTTTGGATTCCACTAAAATTGGTGGAAGATTATAAAGATGATATTTGTTCCATGGTTGATTGTGATAGATTATACATTCAGGCAGTAAGGCCCAGGATTGTATGGGTGAAACCTCTCCCTTATGAGGTAAACATTGATGAAACAAAGGATATAATTGAAGCCCTTGTAAATCAACCTGTTGATCCAAAGGCTCCATACTTTGGAACATATGATGAAGCTAAGATAAGAATTGAGCTAAGCATAAAAAATCCACAAGCGGTTAACAAAGGCAGAAAGAGGATGGCCAAGATGCAATCTAGCACACCTCTAATGTTAACCGAGGGCATAGGAGAAGATATTGTAGAAGAAGAAGAAAAGGATGAGAATAAAGAAGAACAAGTTCCTGTAAAGAAGAAAGGAAAGGTAACCATCACCAAGGAACCCACTACAGTATTCACAAGGAAAAGAACAAGGGGCAAGGTAGGTAAAATCAATGATGATATAGTATTCAAAAGGCATCCTCCCTCATTTGAACAAAAGATTAAGGATTTGAGAGAAGGATCTGGAATTGCAAATTTCAAATCTCTCAAATATGAAATTAAATCAAAGGTAGAGCAGCAGGAAATAGAAGATGTTGTCATTGAGAAAATGGGAAAATGGAAGTACTCACCAAATGATATGGTGTCTCAAATTCTAGGTGTTCTATTGGATAAAGTCAAGTTGAGATGGTCCAATGCAAGACAAACTGTCAAGGGCATATATGCTCAAACCTTAAGACAATTAATGCCAAGTTTGAAAAATGATGAAATAAATAAGGCATTGATAGAAAATGAGAGCAAGATGACACTAAAATTAAACAATTGTTTAGTTTTGATCAAAGATATAGAGTTGGTTGTGAAGAGTGCAAATTCTACTTGGAAAAACATCTATCATCTTCACAAACCGAGTACTGAAACTGTGATAATCAAAGATATTGATGATGACAGTGATGAAGAAGAAGAAAAAGAAACAGTTCAGATTGATAATATTGTGACAGAGGAAGAAGGGACAGAAGCTACCGAGGAAGATGAGGAGAATGTCGAGGAAAATGATCCAGTTCAGATAGCTGTAGAGGTAATTGCCTCACTTCCCCACTCTCCAGTAAAAATTGCTACATCTATCTTGGAGAAAAATTTAGGAGTGATTGTAAAAACTCCCTCAGATACATCAAATGTCCAATCATCACTAGCACAACTCAATGTATCAACGAAAAAAGTGGATACCACTTCATCTACCGAGCTTCAGCTTCCTTCTTCCATTGAGTTGCAGTCCTTTGTACCTTCTTCAAATTTAAGTTTTTCAGCAGTAAGTACTTCAGATTCTACAGTTGTAAATACTTCAATTTTTTATTTATCAAGTATTCTAGTTAGCATCCCATCTGTCGAAAGCTTATCAATTTTCACTACTAGTCCTACTGTGTCTACAATAATTTCTACTACAAAGGCAATAAGTATAAAGACTCAACCGAGTACAAAATTCCTGAGTAAGAGTGTAGTAGAAGGTATAGATCTAGATGAGGAGATACAAATTCCCTAGCTAGATTTTGCAAACCCCACTGCAGATCAAATGCAAACAGTTGGTGAACTCCTCCAGAAGAAAGAAAAGTAGAAGAAACTAAAAGAAGAAAGAGATAAGGAATATAAGATAATTGAGGATGTCAAGAACATTTTGATAGAAGCTATAGGTGCTAAAGTTGATTCCTCTCAACACATTTTGTTGCAGTTGGCAGAAGCAATTAATAGGTTTAATGATGATTCCTCAGGAACATACAAGTTTCTTGAAAAAGCTAAGAGGAAGTTTGAAAATGAAGTGCTTGAGCACATTGCTCAACAAATAGCTATCAATCAGGCAGGGTTATCTTCAATTTTGACTAGCATTGAGTCCTCCTATTCCAAGGTAACATCTCTTTTTGTCAAAATCTGTAATGTTGCCGAGTTCTCAAAGGAAATTAAAGACAAAATAAATAAGATTGATGAGGATCTGAAGATCAGTGCACAAAAGTTGCAACTTGAACCTAGTTCAAGCTTTGCACATCAGATGACAGTCAGATTCCTATCTGATAAGCAGTCAGAATTATTGAAAGAAGATGCAAGGATCAGATCAACATTAATAGATATTCAGAACATGATCCTTCCCATCATGGATACAATGCAGAAGTAGATTGCATACTCAAAAACATTGATCCATGACAATCAGTTTTCAATTGCAGATCACATGATTGAACTCTCTGCAGAAGTCCAAGTTGCACTCCATACATACAAGATTCTGCAAGAGAATTGGGATAGTACTCTAGCACTAATTGGAAAGGTGCATTCTGATTTTCTCTCACATTTTGGTATCTCCGTGTAAAATATTTGTATATACACCTTTGGCATTAATGTCAAAAAGAAGGAGAAAGTATATGAGATATGAAAGGGGGAGAAAATATAAATAGAAAATATGAGTATGAGGTGAAATAAGATATTTGTATATATACTGTATAAGGGAAACATGAAATGTATATACAAAAATAGCATGATTGTGTATATAAGTTTTGGGCAATAAGTGTTTTGTCACTAATGCCAAATGGGGAGATTGTTGGCATTAAGTATGATTGTCATCAGTGATAACACTTATTCAGACTCTACATATTTACCGAGCAGAATAGTGCCTACCGAGCAGAACAGTGTTTACCAAGTAGAACAGTGTTTATTGAGCAGAATAGTGCCTACCGAGCAGAATAATGTTTACCAAGTAGAACAGTGTTTATCAAGCAGAACAGTGCTTACCAAGTAGAACAGTGCTTATCGAGTAGGACAGTGCTTACTGAGCAGACAGTGTTTACCGAGTGACACTATATCTACCGAGTCTCCATTATATACCGTGTTCAAAACTACAACCGAGTGGTTAGTATGGACCGTGCCTCCACTTCTACCGAGTGCATGACGATGCCGAGTAACGCAGTGGATGCCGAGTATCACAAAGTCACCGAGTTAGTTTGTAGTAACTGAGTCACTATATTTGGGCTGACTCAGTAATATTTGTGTTAGCTTGTTTAAGAGCTGACTTTGTAATTATGTTGTAATTGTTTTAGATTGATATATAAACAATGTTTTGTATCATATCCAAAAAAAAAGAGAAAAATAGAGAAGTATGAAAAAGAGAGAAAGGAAGAGATAAGTGAATTACAAAGGGCTACAATACTATAAGAAGTAGCAAAGATATATTCATCACAGAAGGTGATTAGTACATCAGAGAATCTCAATCAGTAAGTACAGTTGCAAGTAAGAGATCTACTGTTTCATCCTAACAGGTGAATCAGCTTGAAATCCTTTAACCGGGTAGACTTAACAGTCTTTTTAAAATCTCTTAACCGAGTGCATACTTCATTGTATGTTTGTAAATCCTCTAACAAGGTGGACCTAGCAGTCCTTATTGCTCCTAACAGGGCAGATCATCAGAAGTGATCATTGTAAGCCTTAACCGGCAAACTTTATATTGCAGTATTGAATTTTTGTGGGTATCATCCCCACCCTAGTTTTACTTTCTACTTGGAAGGTTTCTGGGTCACCAAATCTCTGTGTTCAAAGTGTTATGAATGTTTTATTCTTTCTGTTACTCATGCATGCAGTCAGATTATCAATCTAATATTATTAAGATTTGAATCTGTTAATAGTTTTGAAGTTACTGATTCACCCCTCCCCTCTCAGTAACCTAGATAGTCTTGAATATTTCCAACAGATCCAACCCAAATGCTTGGAGGATTCAAATAGGCATGAGACGTGTTTTCTAGTAGACATACAAAAAAATGACATCTTTTTTTGTGTTCTCCTCGTCAAGTTTACTTATGGTTCAATAACGTAAAAATCAGATGACGTGATATTGAAAATCTCTTTGTTAACTATCTAAGCATATAATTTATTTTGAATTATGATTTTGTTAAGCTTTTCAGCTCTAATTTCTTTTGTGTGTATGTCCATTTTTTGTAAAAAACCAATGTGTAGTATTTTGGGCATAAATTTTGTCTCATTCATCGAATTTTGCAACAAGTTACATTTTTAGAAACTAGAATCCATTCTACACACTTTAAAAAAAATGAAATTTGATTTTCAATTAGTTTTAAATGTTGTCTAGGGGGAGCACATAGAAATTTCATATTTTCAGGATGTTTGCACTTTGTAAATTCATCAGAAATTATACATTCATCAAAAAATTAGCAAAAAAAATTGGGATAAACTACGTGGTGTTAGATAAATTCTCACTGGAGTGATTAAAAAATTTCAAAAAAAAAGTTAACATTTTAGGGGAGCACACCAAACACTATGTTATGTTTTTTCACAAAAAATAGGACCACTTTTTGTGCTCCCCCTTTTTGATGGCCTTAATCTACACCATTTTCAAAATAAATTAATAGTTTAGGAACTAGATTCAGAGTATTACAACTCTTGTTCTTGTCGCATCTTAAAATTTTGAGTCTAACTATCTTCAATTTCTTGTTGAAGTTTAGAGTTTTCTGATTTCAGGGAAAAAGTGGCATCTTATACCCCCTTTTGGTTCCCCATCTTTGTGCACTTACCCACATATGAAACCACCACTGCACAATTTGATGCATAGAAGGAAACTACTATTAAGGGAAAATCCAAAAAGAGAATGCATGAAAAAGAGGTTGATGTATGCCAACCTATTGTTATTCCCAAGGTTGATATTTCAACCATGAGTCCAAAGGAACTTTTAGAGTTCAGAGATCTATTGAAGAGAAAAGTTGCACAAGACAAGTTATTTGCAAAGAAGATGAAGACTGATGTTTTGGAGTAATTCAAAGATATATTAAATGAAATTATACCAGAGGATAATATAAATAAAAAATGAGACATTTATAGTCAATTGAGAGAAGTGGTAAATCAAATAAACCAACCTGGTACCAAGACATCAGAGTATATGATGTAAGTGCACAAGAAGAAAATGGAGACTAAAGTGATTGAAGAACTCCTTCAATAAATTGCAATGGATAAGGTAACTCTTTCTGAGTTAGTTACTGAATTGGAGAATGAGCTACAAAATATTCTTTTTATTATTTCAAAAAAAAAAAAATTTCACATTTTGGCAAGGATATCAAAGAGAAGGATGATAATGTGGAAAAGGAGCTCATCGAGTAACTATCAAAAATTTTCACCGAGCCTAATTCTTTCAAGGAATATTATGAAAGGCTGAAGCACTTAAAGAGAGTACAATATGAGATGAGAAAAGAGGAGAATCAGATCAGAATGGATCTATAAGAACTCCAAACATTTTTTATTCCACATATTGAATCATTCCAAAAATACATACATAAAGCAAAAGATTTAGTCAGCACACTGAATGTTAGTGCTATGGATAGCATGGTGAGTTTGAATGCTGACTTAAGTGAGAAAATCATAGTGTTGAAGACACTAAAGGATTCATGACAGGAATCACTAAAGGATGCTCATGATAGGTATAAAGGTATTTTTGACAAGATCCCTCCATCAGATAAGAAGTAAGTTATTATTTTGGCATTTTTGTTAAAAATGGGGGAAATATGTATAAAATGAAAAAGAGGGAAATATAGTATATGAATAAAGAGGAGGAAATAATGATATATATATATATATATATATATATATATATATATATATATATATACATATATATATATATACATATATACATATATACATATATACATATATATATATATACATATATACATATATATACATATATATATATATGTATATATATATGTATATATATATGTATATATATATATATATATGTATATATAAATATATGTATATATATATATGTATATATATGTGTATATATATATATGTGTATATATATGTGTGTATATATATATATATATATATATATATATATATATATATATATATATATATATATATATATATATATATATATATATATATATATATATATATTTCAAGAAGTAATACTTCAAGGGGAGTAATAATTTTACCGAGGAATATACATACATGACAATTTTGACAAGAACAAATTTTTGAATTTTTTTGACTTTAAAGGTTTTTAACAAAGATACCAAACTAATGCCAAAGGGGGAGATTGATAATTCTAAGATTTATTTTGTTGTTATTAGTTATGAGGAAGTCACATTGATTGTGAAAGTCATTTGGTAAAGAAGGAAAGTCAAGTCGGTAAAGCAAAAAATCTATTTGGTAAACATAAATAAGAGAATAGGTAATTTTGGTAAAGGAAAAGAAAGTTTAGACATTGAGCAGGACATAACCAAGCACCGAGCACCAAGTTATACTGAGAAACAACATCAACTGAAGCAAGTGATAAGACAAATACTGAGAAAGAGGAAAATGTGTTACCGAGCACAGTAGGTCGACACAAGGAGAATCTTTAGATACATTGAACATGAACACCGAATATAAAATAATTTATAAATCTTGAGGTGATTGTATGACAGAGAATTAGAGATTTAAAAATGATGACTATGCATGATTACAAAGTGAGATCTACAAATGAGAATTAAGTATGTTATATGGATTGGAGGAGTAACCAATGCTAGCACCACTTGAAGAGATGACTCTAGAACATCTAGCACCACTTCTAGAATTGTATATAAATGGATTAGAGTGTGAAGATCAGTATGCATGTGTGAGAGGAGATTTCATGTACGAAGCAAATATTTTAGATAGAAGGTGATGAGTAGAGAAGCCATCAAGTAACAAAGCAGTAAAGAGTAGAAGTAGTTGTGATTCATAATTGAATATACATAGTACTCAATTGTTATTGTGAGAGGTACACAGTATGAGGTAATAAGTTATTGAGAATAAAGAGTCTAATATGCATATGATTGATACAAGTTTAACAAACAAGTTTGTGTTACTAATTAAAGAGTAATCAAAATTGTAAAATCTCTTAACTGAGAAGATCCTATCAGGTCTTATATTATAAATCCTTTAACCAAGTATAGTCCTTATATTAGAATTGTAAAATCCTCTAACAAGGTAGACTTAATAGGTCTTAAGACTCTTAACAAGGTTAATACTCTTAAAAGGGTAAGCTATCAAAAATAGCTAATAGTGTATATCTAATCGAGAAAACTTTTTACTGCAGTAGTGAAATTTAGTGGGTTTCATCCCCACCATAGTTTTTATCCTCTAACAAGGATTTTTGTGATACCAAAATGAATGTGTTATGAGTTATGTTTTATATGTTTTATGTGATGCATGCAAAAGTTATGGAGTTAGTAAATGGTTGAGGAATAAATTTTAAATAGTTTAAAATCATTTTATAGTACCGATTCACCCCTCCCCTCTCAACACTCACCTTCCATACCTAATCCAACACATGTGCTTAGATGGTAAAGGTTGTAAGAAAATACATGCAGTGAGGTCAAAATTGTGTACCATGAGAAAAAGATTTGGGGGACTTGGGTCAAAGGACCACAAATTGTAAGGAATAGCCCTTGTTGCCAAGAGGATATGAAAAGCCCTATAGAGAACATAACCTTGGAAGGCCCTGATCAAAAATAATATTAGTAGACAAATGCCTTTAAATGTACTTCTTTGAAAGGACTCCCACTATGTGATCTCATTATTGGTATCCTTCCTATTAAGGTCACTGGTTCTGAAGTTTTCAAAGAAATCTAGAGAGGTTAAGATTAAATGAGATATCTTATATCTCAAAATGGAATTAACTCAAGAAGTAATAATATCTATGGAGAGAAATCTATTTGGTGGAATCTAAGACACAAGGATAAACCCCTTGTTCTATTTCAAGGATGATCAGTGAATAATTGGACATAAAAAGGTATAACAAGAATGCAACATATTTTAATAGAAGGTCAGATTATGGAATATGAATATATTAGCCTTAAGTTTGATATTACATAGGGGAAAGGGAAAACATACTCTACTATGAAAGAAGCATGCCAGAGCCTCTCCCTTCCCAAGAAATGTGACTTTGATGATCCTAAATTTATTTCATACTAGTGGCCTAATAGCACTCTTCTTCCATCTATTAAGCTAAAAGTATCTACTCCCCACTTGTTGACAATGAAGATATTATTTGCTAGGTCTAAACTCTTGCTAGGATATCTTGAACCCTTCCAATAGCATAAATGTTTTGAGAGCCTTTGGGGTAGACAACTGGAACCCAGAAAAAATATTGTTCTAGAGGTTGGTTATCCATAGGCTCCCACTCAAGAAACCTAATGGTTCTTTTAATTTGTGCATTGTTTCTAGAACACTTAAGACTTTGAAACATCTCTTTTTTGACTATATGTTTTCTAGAGAGATATGGGTACTATTTGATTTATTAATTAATGAGAACATAAATATTCTTGAGATTGTGTTTGGTAATCTCCTAAGCCCTAAAAAAATATTACAATGGTTTTTTTGTCTATTCTCTTAGTTGAAATTCTTTGGATTATTTGGAAACTTAAAAATGAAAATGAATTCAATGGAAGGACTAGACTTTGATAGAGTCTTTAAGGAGACTCATCTTTCATGATATTGTCATGCATGTTGCAGTCATGATGAGGCTTTCTAGGAAGAAGTTCAA